>KV013454.1:32080-53544 GCA_001598015.1 Dorcoceras hygrometricum
TTTTAACGTTATTGAGGATTTATATGTTTATACTTTTAAATTTCAGAAAAGAAATTATTTTAAGTAGGACTATTTTATTTGCATGTGCATGTATTATCTATTATTCGTTATTCCTGAGTTTTGTACTTGTTGAGTCTTTAGACTCACTATGCTTGTTGGATGAGATGAGGCCCGAGATCGAGGGGCAGGATTCCTGAGCGGATTGTAGTCGGACTTGGCACCTACCCAGCGACCTATTATTTCCGCTTAGCATAGCATGTATTTTTAGCTTATGTCGACTTGTTTTGAGAAAATTATTTTTCTTATGCATGAGGATTATTTTTATGACTTAGACAAATTTTAGCTATCATGCAAGTTTATTTTGTTGGTTAAGACTTTTATTATTTTTGGAAACCTTATGACAATGACTTACTATTATTGCTTCATTTATAAATATTTTTATCATGTGGGAGTTAGTATATATAAAAAAAATATATTCCTAGTATTTTCTTTTCCGCATTTATGATCTCTTTTAAATTAAAAATAATTTAAGAAGTGAGGGACGTTACACTGCCCCTCCCTGATCCGCTCTCGAAGAGTCGGCTGAATCGTGAGCACTGCTAAACTCGGCGCACAGCCCCATGAATAAAGCTCTAGACCACACCTTTCTATCTCAGTCTGTAGTGACCTCTCAACTGACAAACAAGCCACCACTGCAGTGTGAGACCCGAAAGTTTAGAAGGATTAATTGAGTAAATTAATCGGGTTTTATTGGATTCAGATTTGAGCCAATGAATATGGGTGTCCAGCTTTGAGTTGATATGCTTGGAGAAGCTATCGGGTTTTGTATAAGTCCTTGGAACAGATCTGGAGAGTTAGAGTTTTGTTGCGGGATCTGTTCAGATGCGAGTGTTGGTCCTCGCTGAGAGATCGCGTTCAGCAGTGGTGATGGAATCTATTGTCGCTGGTGTTCAGTTGTGAGTTGGCGTGTTTCTGTAGCAAGTAGCTAAACTACGTCGTTTGGATTAGTTGGAACGACGGCATTTTGGTTTGGCGGGCGAGACTCAGTTGTGAGCAGCGTTGGTCTTCAGATTTGAGAGAGATCTGAGTGTTAGAGAGCGACACCGTCAGTTTTAAATGATTCATCAGATTTATTTTAAGTTCTGAAATTTTTATGAAAATTGGAATTCAAGCAGTTGTGATATTTAAGTTTGTGAGAATTTTGACTTTACTGTACAAATTCAAAAAAAAAAAAATTTCCACATTAAAGAAAGAGGGGCGTTTCAGTTGGTATCAGAGCATGGTTCTGGTTTGGGTTGTGCCTACAGCTGACTGCAAGAAACTCAAGGAGTCTCGCCTCGAAGTCTGTAAGTCTTAGTGTTTGACTGCTTTATATAATTGTCCAATTACTTTCAGTTGATGTTTAATATGTTGTATATTGATGTGATTATGTTTTGAGGTTATATGCTACCTATATTATTTACTTTGAGGCATGTTGAGATTAAGTAGTGAAATTCGTTATAAACCCCAGATGCCTCCTAGACGACAAGTTACACCGCCTCCACCACCACCGTTGAGCTCCAGCGAGCAGGTTCTAGCTGGGCTTGCACAGATTTTGAGACAGAATGCCGGGACTTCACAGGCTTCCAGGACCGAGATGCCATATGAGAAGTTCTGAAAGATGGGGCCGTCGGAGTTTATCGGTACCACCGATCCATTCGTGGCTGAGGGATGGGTCAGGACTTTAGAGACGATCTTTAGGTATATGCGACTAGAGGATGCTGCCCGGGTCAGCTGCGCCATCTTCCAGCTGAAGGATGACGCTGCCCTCTGGTGGGAAGGGGCAGAGAAGACGGTGGATGTGGACTCTTTGACTTGGGAGGAGTTCAAAAAGATCTTCTATGACAAGTACTTTACGTCGGACGTACAAGCGAGACTGAAGAGGGAGTTTAGGAACCTCCGGCAGGGAGACATGTATGTGGCAGAGTATGTGAAGAAGTTCGACAGGGGCTGCCACTTTTCGCCCCTCATCGCTGACGATCCCTTCGAGAAGCTGCAACATTTCTTGGACGGTTTGAGCCCCGAAGAGAGCTTTTAGATCTGAGCAGAAACTGAAGGATCTGCATGCTGAGGCACAGAGAAAGAGGCCTTTCCAAGCGCAACATCATCAACAACAACAGCCCAAGAGGCCGTTCACTGTGACACATAGACCTCCAGGCCAGGGTCATTATTTAATCTTTTAAGAAGTTATCCCTTTTGCAATTATATTAATGGATGATCTTGTTAGGGACCTCGAGACCAGCGGCAAATCCCGCTACTTCTGGAAGACCCCAAGGACAGTAGGCTCCAAGGCCTGTGGCTCAGACAAACAAACCCACATGCCCGACTTGTGGAACGCAGCATTCCAGGAAGTGCTTGATGGGAGCTGGGGTCTGCTTCAAGTGCAAGCAGCCGGGCCACTTGTCTTTTGAGTGCCTGCAACTGAAGAAGCCTGCCACCGGGAGAGTTTACGTGATGCAGGCAGAGGAGGCGGACCCAGACACTACGCTTATCACAGGTAACCTTGCGATTAAATTATGAATTTTGTGGATTTAGGTGGTAGACCTGTGACATTATTGAATAGGAGTGAACTTGTATGGTGTGATTAGTGTCCTTTGCATGTGTTATTTATGCCGCAGGTAGGGTAGTTGTATTAGGGGTAGCTACCAGGGCCTTATTCGATTCAGGGGCGACTCATTCTTTTATTTCTGAGGAGTTTGTGCGGCTTAAGAATGTTGCCCAGGAGAGTTTTGCAGGAGGTTTATTGGTGACGATTCCGTCAGGAGAGGTGGTGTCTACGGCTAGTGTCGTCCGGGATTTAGAGTTAACACTGCAAGGCCGGACCTTCCGCCCCAATCTGATCGTGTTCCCGATGCCAGAGTTTGATATTATTATCGGGATGGACTGGCTGGCAGAGAATCAGGCTATTGTTGATTTTCAGTGCAGAATAGTACATCTTAGACCTCCTGGAGAGGAAGCGTTGGATTTCGTGGCGGCACGGAGCATGAGGAAGCCACGTCTTATTTCATTCATACATTCGAGGAAGCTTATCGGAGACGGCTGCCCGTCATTCTTATCCAGCATTACAACGACTACGGCACAGGATGGACCTTCTATTGCTGATGTGGAGATTGTTAGGGAGTGTTCCGACGTATTCCCCGAGGATGTTTCTGGGATCCCGCCAGATCGGGAAATGGAGTTTTCTATTGAGTTGCTGCCTGGTACAGTGCCGATCTCTAAGGCACCGTATCGTCTTGCACCTACTGAGATGAAGGAATTAAAGGAGCAAATTCAGGAACTGCTGGATAAGGGATTCATTCGCCCCAGTGTCTCTCCATGGGGTGCACCAGTTTTGTTTGTGAAGAAGAAGGACGGCAGCATGAGACTTTGTATCGACTACCGTGAGCTGAATTCGGTGACTGTCAAGAACAAGTACCCGTTGCCGAGAGTGGAGGATCTATTTGATCAGTTGCAGGGATCTTAGATATTCTCTAAGATAGACCTTCTCTCTGGCTACCATCAGTTGAAGGTGAGGGAGGCAGATGTGCATAAGACGGCCTTCAGGACTCGTTACGGTCACTAAGAGTTCTTGGTGATGCCCTTCGGATTGACGAATGCACCAGAGGTCTTCATGGATCTCATGAACCACGTATTTCAGCCGTATCTGTATCAGTTCATCATCATATTCATTGATGATATTCTTATCTATTCTCGGAGCGAGGAGGAGCATAGTCGACATCTGAGTACAGTACTTGGAGTCCTGAGGGAGCGCCAGTTATATTCAAAATTCAGCAAGTGTGAGTTCTGGCTAGAGAGAGTGGCGTTCCTTGGGCACATCATTTCCAGCAATGGAGTAGAGGTGGATCCGTCTAAGGTTGAGGCAGTCAGAGAATGGGCTGTACCGCGGAATGCATCGGAGGTCCGCAGTTTCCTTGGTTTGGCAGGATATTACAGGAAGTTCATCAAGGACTTTTCATCTATTGCAGTGCCCTTGACTGTGTTGACTAAGAAGAATGCCAAATACATTTGGAGTCCAGAGTGCAAGCAGAGCTTCGATACGTTGAAGCAAGCACTCATATCAGCCCCAGTCTTAGCCATGCCACAGACGCGTCTAAGATAGGCCTAGGCGCAGTATTGATGCAGAATAACAGATTTATAGCTTATGCCTCCCTACAGTTGAAGGTACATGAGAAGAATTATCCGACGCACGATTTAGAACTAGCGGCAGTTGTCTTTGCACTTAAGATTTGGAGGCATTATCTTTATGGGGAGAAATGCAAGATCTTCACCGACCACAAGAGCCTGAAGTACTTTTTCACGTAGAAGGAGATGAACATGAGGCAGAGGAGGTGGCTAGAGTTGGTGAAAGATTATGACTGTGAGATCAATTATCATCCGGGGAAGGATAATGTAGTGGCTGACGCTTTGAGTAGGAAGACAGCTGTTATTGCACACATGTCAGCATCTAGACCGCTGCAGCGAGAGATTCAGAGCTTCGGTTTAGAGATCTATACAGCTGGTAGAGAACCGAGATTGAGCACTCTGACAGTACAATCTACACTTCTGGACCGCATCCTCAGTGGGCAGGCTGGCGATGAACAATTAAAGAAGTGGAGACTGAGAGATGAGGAGAAGGGCAGCAGATTATACACCGTGAGTGATGGGATCGTGAAGTATAGAGGTCGTTTTTGGGTTCCTTCAGGAGACTCACTGAGAGAGTTGATCATGTCAGAGGCTCAAACAGAACCTTACTCTGTTCACCCAGGGAGCACGAAGATGTATAAGGACCTGCAGCAATTGTATTGGTGTCCGGGCATGAAGCGCGACATAAATCGCTTTGTGTCTGAGTGTTTGACTTGCCAGCAGGTCAAGGCCGAGCATCAGAGACCAGCTGGGTTACTGAAGCCACTCCCTATTCCTGAGTGGAAGTGGGAGAAAGTCTCGATGGATTTTATCATGGGATTGCCGAGGACAGTTAGATGATCGTACTCCATTTGTGTGATTGTGGACCGACTCACAAAATCAGCGCATTTCTTACCAGTGAGGACCACGTTCACCATGACTCAGTACGCTGAATTGTATATCCGGGAGATTTTTAGGCTGCATGGGATTCTAGTCTCGATCGTATCAGACAGAGATACTAGGTTCACGTCAGCGCTTTGGAGGAGTCTACATGTTTTATCATGGGATTGCCGAGGACAGTTAGATGATCGTACTCCATTTGTGTGATTGTGGACCGACTCACAAAATCAGCGCATTTCTTACCAGTGAGGACCACGTTCACCATGACTCAGTACGCTGAATTGTATATCCGGGAGATTTTTAGGCTGCATGGGATTCTAGTCTCGATCGTATCAGACAGAGATACTAGGTTCACGTCAGCGTTTTGGAGGAGTCTACATGCTTCTTTGGGGACGAAGCTACAGTTCAGCATGGCATTTCACCCCCAGACCGATGGGCAGACAGAGAGGGTGAACCAGACATTAGAGGATCTACTTTGTGCGTGTGCTATCGACTTCCAAGGGAGTTGGGAAGCCAAACTACCTCTAGTAGAGTTCACCTACAACAAAAGTTTTCAGGATTCCATCGGTATGGCACCTTATGAGGCACTCTACGGGAGGAAGTGCAGATCACCCATTCACTGGGATGAGGTAGGAGAGAGAGCAGAGTTAGGGCCTGAGATAGTCCAGCAGACGGCTGAGACAGTGATGAGGATTAGGGAGAGGATGAGGACTGCCCAGAGTTGACAGAAGAGTTACGCCGATTCGAGGAGGAGAAACCTAGAGTTCGCAGTGGGAGAGCATGTCTTCGAGGTCGCTCCAATGAAGGGTGTTATGAGATTTGGGAAGAAGGTCAAGCTTGCACCCCGTTACACAGGACCTTTCGAGATCCTCGACAGAGTGGGGACATTAGCTTATCGTGTAGCTTTACCCTCGAGCTTAGCGTCCGTGCATAACGTTTTCCACATCTCCATGCTTAGGAGATACGTCCCTAACCCTTCGCATGTGTTGAGCTTTGAGCCCCTGCAGCGGACGCCACAGATGACTTTTGAGGAGTGAGCCGTTCGTATATTAGGTAGGCAGGATCGGAAGCTACGCAGCCGGACTATTCCTATGGTCAAGGTCCAGTGGCTGAATCACTCTGAGGAGGAGGCCACGTGGGAGGTAGAGGCTGATATCAAGGAGCGCTACCCAGATCTTTTCGGTAAGTTTTCGAATTTCGAGGACAAAATTCTTGTTAAGGGGGAGAGAATTGTAACGCCTAGGAATTTTCCTACCTAAAGCGCATGCCTTACTATTTCCTTTATTTATTCGCATGAGTTATGATATTTGATTTATTTAATTTCGACAACGAGTTCTTTTGAGATTTTTGATGTAGATGATGCGAGGTTGGAAAGGATTTGACGAGGACACCGAGACGCGGGTGATCCTTATTTTTCTAAATTCATTCTCGAAGTCATGCCCCATGCCTTGAAACTTTCTATTTTTACAAGGTGAACATTGGAGAGGAATTTCGTTTTTGACATACTTCTAAATTTTTGCAAACCATGAGGGATTGGGAATTTCATTCTTTTAGATGATTAGCACTTTTGCTACAAAAAAATACAAGTTTACACACTTGCACCTACTCCCCCTAATTTTCAAAAATCCTAGGAGGAAAAAGAGTCTTCTTTTTTTTGTGGAATAAGTGAGAGTGGAGCAGAAAGTAGCTAAGTCTCGGGCCCAAGATTATCCAGGGCTCGGGAGAACAGAGGAGTGAATGTGGTTGGGGATGAGTTCCAATTGACTACGGAGGATGAAGAAGAAGTAGTCCTCGTTCCTCCAACCGGGATTGTGAAAATCGCAAAGACCCTTCCAGAGGATGTACGGGCACAATTGATTCAATGCCGGAGAAGAACAAGGATGTATTCGCCTGGTCCCCATCCGATCTGAAGGGGGTCAGGCGCGAAGTAATGGAGCATAGGCTGAATGTTTCCTCGGGTTCCCGACCAGTTATACAGAAAAGAAGACACTTTGGGCCCGAGAAGGATGCAGTGATCAGGGCTCAGGTCGGGGACTTATTGCAGGCCGGGCACATCAGAGAGGTACACTTTCTTACCTAGTTATCTAATGTTGTTCTGGTACCGAAAGCTACAGGGAAATGGAGAATGTGCGTGGACTTTCGAGACTTGGACAAGGCGTGCCCCAAGGACTGTTATCCCCTTCCCAGGATTGATCAGCTCGTCGCTTCCACCTCGGGACACGAGATGCTCAGCTTTCTGGATGCTTATCAGGGTTATCAACAAATACCGCTAGCGGAGGAAGATCTGCGAAAGGTTAGTTTTATTACTGACGATGGAACTTCTGTTATGTTGTTATGCCCTTCGGGCTCAAGAATGCAGGGGCCACTTATCAGAGGTTGATGGATAAGGTTTTCAAAGAGCAGACCGAGAGAAACGTCGAGGTATATGTCGACGATATATTAATAAAGTCTCGGGAGGATAAGAATTTTATATCTGATGTGGAGGAGACTTTCCGCACTTTGCGGGATTATCAAATCAAGCTGAACCCTGGCAAGTGCTTATTTGGGGCTCGGACGGGGAAGTTCTTGGGTTACATGGTGACTCGTCGGGGAATTGAGGCTAACCCCGAGAAGGTACGAGCTCTGGCTTTGATGTGTCCACCTCAGAATATTCAAGAGGTACAGAGGTTGACAGGGAGGATTGCTGCTCTCTCCCGATTTATCTCGAGGTCTGCAGACCGAAGTCTCCCTTTCTTCAAAATACTTTGCAAGGACAAGCAGTTTGAGTGGAATGAACATAGCGAAAGAGCTTTTCAGGAGTTGAAGGAGTATCTGAAGGGATTGCCCGTTCTCAACAAACCCAAGCTCGGGGATCCCTTGTTTGTCTATCTGGCTGTTACCCCGCAAGCGGCCAGTTCAGTTCTAGTTCGGGAGGAAGGACATATGCATCAACCGATGTATTTCGTAAGTCATTCTTTGAATGGGGTCGAGCTGAATTATACGACATAGGAGAAGCTGGCTCTGGCTTTAGTCATCACATCTCGGCGCCTTAGACCTTATTTATTATCTCACCCGATCACAGTACTTACTAACAGTGCACTGGGACAAATTGTTTCTCACCCCGATGCTTCTGGAAGGCTTGTCAAGTGGGTTACAGAGCTTAGAGAGTATGATATATAATTCAGACCTTGGGCAGCGATCAAAGCACAGGCATTAGCGGATTTCTTGGCAGAAACGGTGCACCTCGAACAAGAAGAGAAGTGGAAGGTCTATGTGGATGGGTCGTCTTGCTCGTCGGGAAGCGGCGTCGGGGTAGTCATGGTGTCCCCCTGGGGGGAAGAAACAAGTCTGGCGATAACTCTGGACTTCAAGGCCTCTAACAATGAAGCGATGTACGAGGCCCTACTCATCGGGCTTCGAGCAGCGAAAAGCATGGGGATAGCTCGGGTCCTACTCTATTCTGACTTCCAGTTGATGGTTGAACAGAGCAATGGGAGGTTTGATATCAAGAATGAGAAGATGGTAAAGTATGCGGAAGCATTAAACAGGTTAATGGAGACATTTTCCGAGGTTATCCTGGACAAAAAACCTCGGGAAATCAATGAGAAGGCAGACACACTAGCAAAAATGGCCAGTTCTCTCACCTCATCCTCGGGGGATGAGATACAGGGGAAGGAGCTACTATCGCAAGTGTGTCAGGTCGGGCAGAACCAGGGGGGAGTGCCCACTTCAGACTGGCGACATGATGTTTTGGAGTATATTCTGCGAAGGGTGGTGCCTGACGACCCCCGTCATGCTCGGGAAGTCAAGCACCGAGCACTGCGCTTTGTTATCTTGGATGATAAATTGTACAAGAGGTCTTTCTCACGACCACTGCTGAAGTGTCTAGTAGCTCTAGCTCGGAAAGCTCTACTCGCAGGTTTCTTCTGGCCTACCATGCAGCAGGATTCTACAGCCATCGTCCGATCTTGTCAGGGCTGCCAGAAACATGCAAACTTCCAAAAACATCCTGCCGAGCTCTTGAGGACTATCATCTCCTTGTGCCCTTTTGACCAATGGGGCATGGATATCGTGGGACCTTTCCCCCCGTCTGGAGGCCAAAGGAAATTCTTATTGGTCGCTGTGGATTATTTTTCTAAGTGGGTGGAGGCAGAATCGTTAGCAAGGATATCCGAGGCCGAGGTGTTGAAGTTTCTGTGGAATAACATCGTCTGTCATTTTGGAGTACCTCGGATACTTATCTCTGATAATGGGAGACAGTTCTGTGGAGCGAAAGTTTGGGCCTGGTGTCAGGAGTGGAAGATTGAACAGGTCTTCACATCAGTAGCATACCCTCAGAGCAATCGACAAGTAGAAGTTACTAACCGAACCATTGTGCAATCCCTCAAGGCACGGCTGGACACAGCCCGAGGGAGATGGGCGGATGAACTACCAAGCGTCCTGTGGGCTTATCGGACGACCGCCCGAGCAGCTACTGGTGAAACACCCTATTGCATGGTATATGGCATGGAGGCACTTCTTCCAGCCGAGATCGGTCAGGATAGTCTTCGGGTCATGGAGTATGCAGAGGACAATGGAGAGATAAGGGGCCTCGAGCTGGATCATCTCGAGGAGAAAAGAGCTCGGGCAGCCATGCGCTTATCAGCCTACCAGAGGAGAATGGAGCAGGCTTATAACAAGAGAGTTAGACCTCGGAAGTATGAACTGGGCGACCTTGTCTGGATAAAGATACAGTATCAGGGAGACAGAGGAAAGTTGGATCCCATGTACGAAGGGCCATACAAGGTGATCGGGAAAGCGGGGAGCGCTGCTTATTACCTGGAGCACGCACAAGGGAAGAGAGGACGTCGGCCATGGAACATCATTCATATTAGAAAGTAATATGCTTAGATTGCCGCTATTATTTGTGATACATCTTGCTCGGCTACCGTTTGTAAAAGCTCCTTTATGGAATAAAAGTTATTTTTCTCTCAACTCATGGTATTTACTATCGAACACCTCGGGTGGCAACCCCACTTGAGCACTAAAGCTCAGTTCCGCACTGGCCACCACTTCGCGTATCTCTTCTACGCAAACACATAAGCCCGACCAGCTCGGCACCAAAGCCCAATTCCGCACTGGAACCTCCTCGGGTAGCAACCCCACTTGAGTACTAAAGCCCAGTTCCGCACTGGCCACCACTTCGTGTAGCTCTTCTATGCAAACACATAAGCCCGACCAGCTCGGCACCAAAGCCCAGTTCCGCATTGGAACCTCCTCGGGTGGCAACCCCACCTGAGCACGAAAGCCCAGTTCCGCACTGTGGCCACACTTCGCGTAGCTCTCTACGCCAACACATAAGTCCGACCAGCTCGGCACCAAAGCCCTAGTTCCGCATTGGAACCTCCTCGACGTGGCAATCCCACTTGAGCGCTTAAGCTCAGTTCCGCACTGGCCACCACTTCACGTAGCTCTTCTACGCAAATGAATAAGCCCGACCAGCTCGGCACCCAAGCCTAGTCCCGCACTGGCACCCTCTCGGGAGGATACCTCTCCTGAGCATGAAAGAACCGACCAGCTCGGACAACTAACCTACAGGGAAAAAATTACAAGTTACAACTACTCGGGCTTTGCCCTTGACAAGTTACAACTTAAAAGGTGTCAGCACATAGAGAGCTCGGGACACCTTGATCGATTACGTATGATTATCTTAACTCTCGGATAGCTCATATTATACGAGATGGAGTGGTCGAGTTACCCCAATTCGTGCTTAAGTATTGGCATAGTAAATGAAGAGCTCGGAAGAAAAGGAGAGACAAAAGGTAATTTCATTAAAGTGAAGATATTTACAAGACAAACGGAAAGCAAAATACAACTAAGATTTAGGGGAGCTCGGGGGGGTTGACGTCGGCCTCGTCCCCTTACTCTTCCTCTTCCTCTTCCTCCTCCTACTCGGCCGCTTCTTCGTCCTCCTCGGGCATGTCCCGAAGGGCCTTATTCACGTCGAGGAAGGAAGTCGGGTGCTCCTCCTCGGGGTAACCGTTGGCGCAAAACTGAGCCACACAGCCTTCAAAGCCTAATCGGAAGTAAGCTACCGACTTCCTCGCACACAGGCTTTCGAATTCCAAGGACTTGAGAAACTCCTCCTTCCTGAGGGCCCAGGCGTTGGCGATCTCCTCCCTCATGCGCTCGGCCTCCCTAGCCACCAGGACCCTGACCTCCTCGAGCTCAGACCTCAGGACATCTTCCTCGGTAGCTCGAGTGACGTGCTCAGAGGCAAGCTGGGCCCTCAGCGCTTCTTGCACGGCCTCCGCCGCCTTCTTCTCCTGATCCTGGATGGCCTTCAGCTCCTCGAGCTGCGACATCAGCTCGGCATGGTGTCCCATCACCTCGACGAAGTGCGAGCGGGTCTCGTTAGCCACTCGCTGAGCTAGGGAGAGGTGTTTTATCACCTCGCCCCCCCAAGCCACCGTCTGCACAAGAATCTAAGGTTGAAATGTTAGCATTAGCGAAAGGTTGAAGCTCGGGAAATCGGAAGATCAGGAAGTCGGGAGCATACTGATGTGATATGTGATGCGAACAAACCCACAAATTCCGTGTCAGATGCCCCTGCCAATTGGTCCAGGTCTCCGTGGGGGGCCATGTGGCAGAGGTACTTGGTTGCCACAGTCGCCGTTGGAGAGACCACTAATGAGTCTTCGAAGTAGTTAAGGGGAGGAATCCATCCAGGACCCGATTCCTTCATCGATCCCTTCTCGGGAGAAGAGACCTCAGGAATTTCGACAACCTGCATCGGATCAGGACGCTCCTCGGTCGTCGGGATAATAGGCGTCGGTACCCGTCGCCCCTCAGTGGTTTGCTTAGGCCTAGCTCCCGACGAGGAAGCGCCCTTCTTCCTTGTGGCGCCGAGCCTCCTTCTCGGCTGGAGTGGATGCCTTCCTTTTCTTCGGCACCTTCTTAGGAGGCGCGGCTGCCTCCTCGGTCGCCTCCATAAACTGTAACATCTCAGTCTTGCCCATGCGCGCGTCTGCAAGAAATATAACGATGAAAGTGTTAGTTCGGACGAAACACGGGCTCGGGCACATGTGATGGCATGGGTAAGACAGAACACGACTATACCGAGGTCCCCGGACAGCTCGACCCCTTCTTGCTAAACTTGAAGAAGCATAGGGGATCCTCCTTTATCAGCTCGGGAGCGTTATAGCTCTTACCGCGCATAGCCTCGAGGAAGGAGGTCAGGTTTGGGGACCTCTCGGGAGTTCGAGGTGCAAGAGTGTATACATTGTCCCTCCAGGACATGTCACATCTCCAGTGACTCCTTCTCTTCCCATCCCGCTTAATGTAGAAGAACCGGCTCATCCACCCCTTATGGGAGCTCGGGTTCCCCTTAATAAAGGTATGATCCCCCTTGTGGGAGATGTAGAACTTCCAAGGTCCTAACCTCTTGATCTGGGCTAGCTGCATAAAGACGTAGGGGATCAAGGGGATGTCGTGATAGCTCAGGAGGACAGCCAGAGCTAGCAGGAAGCTGTAGGAGTTGGGAGCCAGTTGGCTCGGGCTAATTTTTATGTGTTTGCACAAAGAGGTAAGGAACCTCAGGATGGGAAACCTAAGGCCCATGTCTAGCTGGTTCACATAAAAAGTGTGGAAGCCTGGAGGAAGACGATGGGCCCTCTCGTCGGGGTGAGGGAGGACTACCTCGAACTTACCCATCATACCCCCCTTCTCCTTAATTATGGAAATGTCGGACAGCTTAAGGGTGGAGGACTTCTCCTCGTACCAAGGGAGGCTAGGGAGTTCGTCTTGGTCGGGAAGCCACTGTTGGCACAGCGGCGGATCCGGATCCCGCTCCCAGGGCGCAGCGGAAGAATTTAAAATTTGCACCGGGAACGGTCAATACACAAAAACAAATGCAGTAAAACATACATAGGATGTTTTAGTTGTGGTACCTTGCTGGCGTCTAGGCGCCTGGCTCCGACCAGTTTCACAGGGAAACCGGCACTTCAACGGTTGGCGGTTGAGTTCCGAATCCGGTCCACGACTGGAAACACGGCTCCTTCGTCAGTCTGCACTAGAAGACGTGACGAATTTATCACGGACGGAATCTCCTCATCGAAGGTGGTCGGAGCAAGTCCAACCACGGTAGGCGGCGGCGGGCGGCGCGACGGCGGCGGCGGCGCAAGGGCGACGGTCGAGAGGGAGGTGGTGAGGAGAGGGGGAGGCGGCTACTAGGTCTAGGGTTTAGAGTTGTGTATGTTTCTATTAATTCAACCCTAGGCTAGTCATACATAAAGAGGTGTGATGGGCTTGAACCGGTCCAATGGGCCTGGGGCGGGCCCAGGTCCATATGAACATTCGGTTCATTTCCATCACCGTAGCTTCATCATAATTCTGATCGCCGATCAGATCGGACCGATCTACACAGTTTCCAAAACTGAGTATTATGATGCGAAAACAATTTTTCAGACCACCTAGTCCAAAATTTCAATTTAGCCCCTCCAAGTTTCAAAAATAGTCAAACTAGCCCAAACTTTAGGGAAATTGCAATTTGACCCCTGTTGACTTTTAGGAAGTCGCACTTCCTAAATTCCTCCTCCTATGCTCAACACATTGAGCTCAGTTTCCGTGCGGGAATCTAGAAGCCAGTACTTGTGTGACCCTCAATGGTTCAGGGATACAGCTAGCCGTGGGCCCATAATAATTGCGACTCCGAAATCATAATTTCGGACTGGTCCATCGGATCATGATAAAGCGCCTAGCAACATCGCCCCATGATCCCCTAGGTATCACTGATAGTGCCTGCAAGAACCAGTCGGTCGTGGTTAGCGTATAGTACGGTCCTTTCAACACATATATCCCGATCAGATCAACGACCATTGGTAAATCGAGAGTCGCTAGAGATCCAATAACTATGCATACATCTCGGAGATCAAATAGTGACATCGCGTGTGTTACTAGGTAAAACCATTTACCCAAAACACATCTAGTACTCTGGCCAGAGATTTATCACACTATTATCTCCTCAGATAGCATAGGATATCCACGCACAAAGGCGAGCGTGAATCCTCGACAACGAAGTGCATCGGGACCTCACCCAATCCCGCCACCTAATGACCCCAAATGAGTCGGTAAACGGGTCAAAGTGAGGCACCTATCATGTAGAGTCTCAATGACGTTTCGAGTAGTGAGGACTAATCAGTACAACCAAGACCTCGGACTTATCCACTCGACAAATGGTAACCACTTGGAAAGTCCGAATGAGGGTAGTTCGATAGATCACCAGGTCACTATCCATCTGCATGCTCAGAACATCACAATGTTCCCTACCAATGAAACGTGGTACTTCGCATCTCAGACGCTAGTCTCAAGCTCGGGCGGCCTTATCCTCATTTTGACGGCCCAATCGATTAGGAACGAGTTCAGAATACACAGTGACTATTAGATGTGTTTCATGATAGCCATCATATCCACTATCACATCTAACATACACTATGGTGCATTCTAGGTCTTTATCCAACACAATTGTTAACATTATAACATAATGAAAATAAAGAATGCCATAAAAGAAATGCGAATTTCATAAATAAAGATCGTTATACAAAGAGTCAATAAAACTCACACGCCACAAGTTGGCTAGTTGGGCATCTACTCTAACAATCTCCCACTTGCCCTAAAGCCAACTACTCATCAGACGCAGTCCCATTGTTTCGCGATGTTTTTCAAACAACGGTCCTGGCAAGGGCTTCGTAAGTGGATCAACAATGTTGTCTGCAGAGGCGACTCTCTCGACTGCTATGTCACCTCTAGCCACAATATCCCGGATTATGTGGTATTTCCTCAGTATATGTTTGGATCTTTGGTGAGACCTAGGCTCCTTTGCTTGCGCAACGGCACTCGTGTTGTCGCAGTACAACGGGACTGGACCAATTCCCTCAGGGATTACGCCCAACTCTTGGACGAAATTCCTTATCCAAACCGCCTCTTTTGCAGCAGATGATGCCGCGATGTACTCAGCCTCAGTGGTTGAATCCGCGATGGTGTCTTGCTTGGAACTCTTCCAAGAGACAGCACCACCATTGAGCATGAATACAAATCCAGAGTTTGACTTCGAATCATCCACATCACATTGGAAGCTACAATCTGTGTAGCCTTCCAATTTCAGTTCACAACCCCCATAGACCATGAACATATTCTTAGTCCTTCGTAAGTACTTAAGAATATCTTTCACGGCCTTCCAATGCATTTGGCCAGGGTTGTCCTGGTAGCGGCTCGTGACACTTAGAGCATATGCGACATCCGGTCTAGTTGAGATCATGCCATACATAATACTACCTATTGCCGAGGCATATGGCACACGTGTCATACTCTCTATCTCCTCATCAGGACACATAGACTTAGATAGAGTGACCCCGTGGCACATAGGTAGGTGTCCTCTCTTGGACTCTTCCATAGAGAACCGCTTAAGTATGGTATCGATGTAGGTAGCTTGGGTGAGTCCGAGCATCCTTTTCAATCTATCTCGGTAGATCTGTATTCCAAGAATATAGGATGCTTCACCCATGTCCTACATCGAGAATCTACCAGACAACCACACTTTAGTTGACTACAAACATTCCTACATCATTCCCAATGAGTAGAATGTCATCAACATAAAGTACAAGGAATGTCACAGCATTCTTAACTACCTTCTTATACACACATGGCTCCTCGGGATTCATGATGAAACCAAATTCCTTAATTTTTTCATCGAATCTCAGGTTCCAACTTTTCGATGCTTGTTTGAGACCGTAGATCGATCTCTGAAGCTTTCATACTTTATGCTCACTTCCTACAGATGTGAAACCTCAGGCTGCGTCATATAGATCTCTTCCTTAATGTTTCCATTAAGGAACGTAATTTTCACATCCATTTGCCATATCTCATAGTCGTACCATGCGGCTATGGCTAGTAGGATTCTAATTGCTTGAACATTGCGACTGATGAAAAGGTTTCATCATAGTCAACACCTTGCCTTTGAGCGTAACCTTTTGCGACCAGTCGTGCCTTGTAGGTCAGTACCTTACCATCAGGACCAAGTTTTCTCTTGTATATCCATTTAAACCCAATAGGAACTATTCCTTCGGGAGGATTATAAGAGTCCAAACTTGGTTTGAATGCATTGAGTCAATCTCAGACTGCATTGTTTCAAGCCACAAATTAGAATCAGGATCGGAAATTGCCTCCTTGAATGTTTTTGGATCACATCCAATAACTTGATCACTTTAATCATCTTCAAGGAGGAAACCATATCTATCAGGAGCCCTAGGAATCCTTTCAGATCTCCTAGGTGCGACCATTTCTGGTATTGGCTCTTGAGGTGCGAGAGATTCACTTGGTACTTCAGATGGTTCTCGAACATCTTCGAGTTCTACAATCTTTCCTTTTCTATCAAGTAGAAACTCCCTTTCCAGAACGGTGGCAGTTCTGGAAACAAACACTTTTGTTTCATTGGGATAGTAGAAGTAGTATCCAATGGAATTCTTTGGATACCCAATGAAGTAACATAAGATGGATCTATTATCCAGCTTATCTCCCACTGTCTGCTTCACGTAAGCAGGACATCCCCAAATCCTCATGTATGAGTATTTGGGTGGCTTGCCCATCCATATCTCATATGGAGTCTTATCCACCACCTTGGTGTGGACATTGTTCAACAACATTACCGCCGTTTCGAGCGCATAGCCCCAAAACGAGGTAGAAAGCTCATCATAGATCGAACCATGTCCATCAAGGTTCGATTACGACGCTCCGCTACACCATTGAGTTGTGGTGTGGCCGGAGGGGTCCACTGTGAGAGAATCCCATTCTCTTTAAGATAGTCTTGAAATTCAGCACTCAAGTATTCTCCACCTCGATCGGATCTAAGTGTTTTAATACTTTTCCCCAACTGATTTTCTACTTCAGCCTTGAATTCTTTGAACTTTTCAAAGGATTCCGACTTGCGCTTCATTAAGTACAAGTACTCATACCTAGAGTGATCATCGGTAAAGGTGATGGTATGTGTGATCGTACTTAGTACCAATGCTAAGCGGTCCACACACATCAGTGTGGATCAAATCCAACAGGCCTTGAGCACGTTCAGGCTTGCCCGTGAAGGGTTGTTTAGTCATTTTTCCTTTGAGACACTCACAAGTCGGTAGGGAGTTAATATCTGACATATCAAACATGTCACTCCCAACCAACTTGTTCATCCTACTTAAGGAAATATGACCTAGCCTAGCGTGCCAAAGTTGTGCCGGGTTCAAGCTATTGTTTTTCCTTTTAATAGTTGTTGTATGTGTCTCCACATCGAGAGTTGAAACTTCTTTTAATTTTAAGGTGTATAGATCGTTTTCGCGTTCCACAATTCAAATCAAACATTCATTCTTGTATATATTGCAAATCGAATTATCAAAATGACAAGAATATCCATCACTATCAAGCATAGAAACAGAAATAATGTTCTTTATTAACTCGAGAACAAACAAAACGTTTCTCAATAACAACTTAAAATTCGAAGACAGAAATAAATAAACATCTCCTATAGCTACAGCAGCAACCCTTGCTCCGTTGCCAAGCCTCAAGTGGGTCTCACCCTCTCTAAGACGCCGGCTTCTTGTGATTACCTGAATATCATTACAGATATGAGATCCACATCCGGTATCGAGTACTCAATAAGTCAAATTAAGAGACATATTTATTTCAATGTAGAACATACCTCTTGCAGTTCGCAACTGCTCGAGGTAATCCTTGCAGTTCCTCCTCCAGTGCCCAGGCTTGTGGCAGTGGTGGCAAACATCCTCAGATTTGTTTGGCTTGGAAGCCTTTGCCTTGGGCTTCTTGGCGGGCTTTTCCTCCTTCGCAGGGGCAGAACGCTTCTTACCCTTGCGTTTGGGCCCCTTCTTCTCAGAGGAAGAAGAGCCCATAAGGAGGACGGGCTTGTCCTTCTTTATGGTCCCCTCGAACACTACAAGCATAGTCACCACCTCTTCAAGAGTGGCTTCCAGCTTGTTGTTAAAGTTGACCACAAAGGGGTCGAATGCAGTAGGGAGTGAGAGGAGAAGCAGATCCACTGACAGGGCCGCACGCTGCGCGCGGCACAGGTCCGCACGCTGCGCGCGCCCCCGCGGCACGGCGGCGGCCACCTGCAGGCGGGGCAGCACCGTGCGCGACAATCGCGCACGGTGGCCGGCCACCGGGCGCATCGCCCGCCGGCCAGCGCGTGACGCTGCGCGCAGCTACAGTGCGCATGATAGCGCACGCTGCGTGCAGCTACAGTGCGCGATGCGTGCGGCGGCGCGCGACGGCTCCGGCGAAAAACAAATTTTTTTTTTGATTTTTGAAAATTCGAGATGTGATGCAATACATGTACAATTCATGTATTGACAGATCCGAGCCTTGGCTCTGATACCACTATTGGTGCATCGGCGGATCCGGATCCCGCTCCCAGGGCGCAGCGGAAGAATTTAAAAAATTTGCACCGGGAACGGTCAATACACAAAAACAAATACAGTAAAACATACATAGGATGTTTTAGTTGTGGTACCTTGCTGGCGTCTAGGCGCCTGGCTCCGACCAGTTTCACAGGGAAACCGGCACTTCAATGGTTGGCGGTTGAGTTCTCCGAATCCGGTCCACGACTGGAAACACGGCTCCTTCGTCAGTCTGCACTAGAAGACGTGACGAATTTATCACGGACGGAATCTCCTCGTCGAGGTGGTCGGAGCAAGTCCAACCACGGTAGGCGGAGGCGGGCGGCGCGACGGCGGCGGCGCAATGGCGGCGGCCGAGAGGGAGTTGGTGAGGAGAGGGGGCGGCGGCTACTAGGTCTAGGGTTTAGAGTTGTGTATGTTTCTCTTAATTCAACCCTAGGCTAGTCATACATAAAGAGGTGTGATGGGCTTGAACCGGTCCAATGGGCCTGGGGCGGGCCCAGGTCCATATGAACATTCGGTTCATTTCCATCACCGTGGCTTCATCATAATTCTGATCGCCGATCAGATTTGACCGATCTACACAGTTCCAAAACTGAGTATTATGATGCGAAAACAATTTTTCAGACCACCTAGTCCAAAATTGCAGTTTAGCCCCTCCACGTTTCAAGGATAGTCAAACTAGCCCAAACTTTAGGGAAATTGCAAGTTGACCCCTGTTGACTTTAAGGAAGTCGCACTTCCTAAATTCCTCCTCCTATGCTCAACACATTGAGCTCAGTTTCCTTGCGGGAATCGAGAATTCAGTACTTGTGTGACCCTCAATGGTTCAGGGATACTGCTAGCCGTGGGTCCATTGCGACTCCGAAATCATAATTTCGGACTGGCCCATCGGATCATGGTAAAGAGCCTAGCAACATCGCCCCATGATCCCCTAGGTATCACTGATAGTGCCTGCAAGAACCAGTCGGTCATGGTTAGCGTACAGTACGGTCCTTTCAACACATATATCCCGATCAGATCAACGACCATTGGTAAATCGAGAGTCGCTAGAGATCCAATAACTATGCATGCATCTCGGAGATCAAATATTGACATCGTGTGTATTACTAGGTAAACCCATTTACCGAAAACACATCTAGTACTCTGGCCAGAGATTTATCACACTATTATCTCCTCAGATAGCATAGGATATCCACGCACAAAGGCGAGCGGTGAATCCTCGACAACGAAGTATCGACTCCTACATGCATCGGGACCTCACCCAATCCCGCCACCTAATGACCCCAACTGAGTCGGTAAACGGGTCAAAGTGAGGCACCTATCATGTAGAGTCTCAATGACGTTTCGAGTAGTGAGGACTAATCAGTAAAACCAAGACCTCGGACTTATCCACTCGACAAGTGGTAACCACTTGGAAAGTCCGAACGAGGGTAGTTCGATAGATCACCAGGTCACTATCCATCTGCATGCTCAGAACATCACAATGTTCCCTATCAATGAAACGTGGTACTTCGCATCGCAGACGCTAGTCTCAAGCTCGGGCGGCCTTATCCTCATTTTGACGGCCCAATCTACTAGGAACGAGTTCAGAATACACAGTGACTATTAGATGTGTTTCATGATAGCCATCATATCCACTATCACATCTAACACCCTATCAATGAAACGTGGACTTGCATCGCAGACGCTAGTCTCAAGCTCGGGCGCCTTATCCTCATTTTGACGGCCCAATCTACTAGGAACGAGTTCAGAATACACAGTGACTATTAGATGTGTTTCATGATAGCCATCATATCCACTATCACATCTAACATACACTATGGTGCATTCTAGGTTTTTATCCAACACAATTGTTAACATTATAACATAATGAAAATAAAGAATTCCATAAAAGAATACGAATTTCATAAATAAAGATCGTTATACAAAGAGTCAATAAAATCCACACGCCACAAGTTGGCTAGTTGGGCATCTACTCTAACAGCCAGGGCTCTCGGGTTTCTGGACTAGGCGGGACACTATCGACCGATGCGGCCGTGCTGCTAACCATACTATCACTAGGGGAAGACATTATCCAAGGATAGTTAGAACTTACTAAGAATATGAGTCGGAGATCGGGAGAACATATCGAGTGCTCGGGAGCGAGAGGGAATTTTGGCAGAGTAACGGTGCGGTAAAATATGAAGGTGAGAAATGAAAGGGAAATCTCGGGGTATTTATAACGATCAGGAGGATGATCTCGACCGTCCGATCTCGCACCTCCCAATGGTCAGATTACCTCGGGAATTCCAACGGTCACCTCGGTTGTCAGACTCCATCAATCCGGACCACACGATCAGATTTTATCAACGGCTGGGAAGCAATGTCACATGGATCGTGGTTTTCTCCCGAAAACACAACCCGACCTCCATCCAGCCGTCCATGTGTCTCGCCATCGATGGTCGAAGTGCAGCGCCACGTGGATCGTGAATTTATTCAGAATTATGGATGTCACCTATGTTAGAGTAGATGCCCAACTAGCCAACTTGTGGCGTGTGGGTTTTATAGACTCTTGTACAAACAATCTTTATATATGATATTCGCATTTTGTTTGTATGGCATTCTTTACTTTCATTATGTGTGTAATGATTTACAATTGTGTTGAGTAAAGACCTAGAGTACACTAAAGCGTATGTTAGATGTGATAGTGGGTATGACGGCTATCATGAAACACATCTAATAGTCGCTGTGTATTCTAAACACGTTCCTAGTCGATTGGGCCGTCAAAATGAGGATAAGGCCGCCCGAGTTCGAGACTAGTATCTGCGATGCGAAGTACCATGTTTCATTGGTAGGGAACATTGTGATGTTCTGAGCATGCAGATAGATAGTGACCCGGTGATCTATCGAACTACCCTCCTTCGGACTTTCCAAGTGGTTACCATTTGTCGAGTGGATAAGTCCGAGGTCTTGGTTGTACTGATTAGTCCTCACTACTCGAAACGTCATTGAGACTCTACATGATAGGCGTCT
>KV013454.1:54138-92583 GCA_001598015.1 Dorcoceras hygrometricum
CATTATCTTGTCTCAAATATTCTCGAGCTTTCTCTCTCATTGAAGTTATCTCTCAAAAGGCTCAAACTCGAAGAACATTCAACCAGCGCTTATTGTTCTATCTTCAAGTTCATCTTCTGGTTCATTATTGAATCGAGTTTCTTAGATTAGAAACCAGAAGATATACAGACCTCAATAGTAGTGTACCACATTGTAAAATCAATTTGAGTCTGTAACAAACGAGCTACTGAAAGCCGTTTGAGAAAAATTACTCAGTATTGTTAAACAGCAGCTGTGACTGCTTGTTGGTGTTTGAGATTGCTAGGAGTTCACGTTAAGTGTTGCTTGCGTGACCGGGTGTTTGCAGAAGGCCTGGAACCATCAAATCTTCTAGTGGAACCTTCCTGAAAAGGAAGAATGGAAGAAGTAGGATATTGATATCCGAACTTCCATAAACAAATTTCTTGTCCCTTAACTTTTATATTATCGCATCTATTTACTGCTTTACTGTTCACTGATTAATTGGCTTCTTTCTGCACAATATTTGTTAGCCAAGAAATCAGAATTTAAACTGAGATCCTTAAATCTGATAACTCAGATTTAAGTTAAGCGAGGCACTTGTAAAACTATTTTAAAGGTTTCGAAAATTTGAAAATACCAAGAGTTCATTCAACCCCCCCTTCTGAACTCTTGCAGCTGTTTTTCGAACCACATTGATCCTATCAATTGGTATCAGAGCCTGCGCATTTCAGTTATTGAACAGTTGTTGTTTGTGTTTTATCATATATTAAAATGTCAACTTCTCAAAACAAGATTCCTATGTTTTCCAAGGAGGATTACGACGACTGGAAGATTCGCATGCAAGCGCATTTGGATGCTCAAGATGACGACATGTGGTTGGTTATCACAGAAGGGCCATTAAAGATAATGAATCCAAATCTAGCATTTGCAATATCAGGTGGCGAGCCTCAATTTCTGGAAAAGAGCAGACATGAATGTACTAATGAGGACAAGAAGAAGGAGAATCTGGACAATGTGGCCAGGGATATACTTTACAAGACACTGGACAAGAACATGTTCAGTAAGATCAAGACCTGCGCTACTGCCAAAGAAATATGGGAAAAGCTGACTCAAATATGTGAGGGCAATGATGAGACGAAAGAAAACAAGTTGACTGTGGCTCAACAGAAGTACGAGTCGATAAAGATGAAGGATGGAGAGACCATGACAGAGTTCGATGAAAGATTCAGCGCTGTTGTTATTGAGTTAACAAGCTTGGAAAAAGAGTACAGTAATCGTGAGCTGGCGTTGAAAGTGATGAGAGCTTTGCCCAGGGAGTGGGACGTAAAGACAATGGCTATGAGGGAGTCCAAAGATTTGAACAAGCTGGAGCTTCACGACTTGTTTGCAAACCTTAAATCTTATGAGTTCGAATTAGAGACAAGATCTGAAGCTGCTCCATCAACATCTCAGCCGACGAAAGCATTAGCCGCTACAACTACTGAACAGTGCTCTCCAAGCACTAGCAAGACGGCTGATCAACTCAGCGACGACGTCATGTCCCTCTTCCCTTATACTCCTTATAATAATTTTAATAAATATGATAAAGTATATACTGATCAAAATTGCTTTAACTGTGGTCGCCCAGGGCACTTTGTAGCTGATTGCAACAGGCCCAAGAAGGATGATAGATACAGGAGAGATGAGAAGAAAGAGGATCGATATAAACATGATGACAATAAAAATGAGAGAACTGTCGACAGATCCAAGGATAGATCCAAGGACAGACGGATGAGGACAAGAGGTGATAGAAGACCCAGCCGCAAGAATGATCGCAAAGTACTGATGGCTGAGGAAAGCACCAAAAGCTGGGCAGATACAGATTCAGACTCTTCATCCAGTAGTTCCTCATCCAGCGATAGTGAACATGAGGTAGTTAACTGTCTCATGGCTGACCAAACATCTGATGATGAGGTATTCGACTTCTCCAATATTGAATTTACATGAGAAGACCTTATCAGTGCGCTAAATGACATGGTTAAAGAGTACAGGAAGCTTTTTCACACATTCGAGGAAGTTAAGGCTGAAAACAATGATTTGAAAAATAGTGGTTCTACAACCAAGTGCTGTTTAACTTGGTGAATCTGACAGTTTGAAAACTGAAATTATTAAGCTAAAGACCGAGAATGAATCTTTGAGGATGAAGATCGAAGAGCTCACCTCTGACAATAATGAATTAAATTATTTAGTGAGCTCCTGGCAAAAATCCTCTGCTTCCCTAAATAAAATAACCGATAACCAGAAGTCAATGAATGACAAATCTGGTGTGGGCTTCGATTTTGGTAAAAATTATATTGGGGAAACAAGTACTCAGTCAAATCTGGCAGGAGACAAGTTCAACAAAATGAATTTTGTCAAATCCAGTGTGGCACACGATATAAATGAGTCGATTGAGTACAATGACCAGATTTCAGGGAGATGAACCAGGAAGGTAAGAATGGCATCGGGTATGTTAGACCCGAGTTCAATAGACCAAGTTGGCTAAGAAACAGACTTATCAAAACAATGCAAAATCTGATTTCAAAACATCTGTTTCTAACCAACAAAAGCGCCATTCTACGAAAATGAAATCTGGTTGGATAAAGGTTATTTCCAACGAAATCCAAATGGTCAAAGTGCGAAATTAATTCATAACAGATCTCACAATATTTTGGCACGCACCCTTGTGGATTCACATACTGGGAGAACGATCAAAGTAATTCAAGTATGGGTCCCGAAAGGGTTAATCCAATCTGGACCCAAGTAAAATTGGGTACCAAAGTTTGTTTTAGTGATCGCAGAAGAACAGGTACAAATTCACAAATTTTGTCATCTCATATCTGGACAGTAGGTGTGCGAAGTGGTTATCAGATGTCACACCTCACAAAGGAGTGAAAATTATTTTTGGTGATATCTCCATCCAACAAATCAATGAAGCTGAACATCTATCGGACGCTAAGTTCTCATACTCTGAACTACTCTCGATCTTTTAGAAATGCCATAATTGTATGATTGTGCTGACGTCTTATAGATTTTCTCATGATATATGATCTACTATTTAGGGGGAACATATGAACAGACCTCATGATATTTGTTTTGAAAGGTCCATAAATTTAGGGAGAGTGATAATCTGTTTTTAGTTTATTTGTTAACTCCCGTCTGCTTGTTGTAAGCTAAAATCATAGCATACTGTTGCATATGGACTTTTCCTAAAATCTGTTTTGATTTCAAAATCAAAATTCCTGCTGTCACGTTTGTTTTTGGTGTGGCGGTGTAGGGAGAGTTTCATTTAAAATTCATCGGGAAAACCTGAATTCGAACCCTTTTTGATTCCCACAAAAAGGGAGAGAATTGTTATAACATGCATATGTTATTTAAGGTTTTGTGTAAATCAAAAAGGGAGAGATTGTTGGATCTGTGTAAACAGATCCAGAATGTGTTTTGAATTACACAAAACCTATTTTTGTGTTACTAACATATTTACGTAGTGCGCAGAAGTAATATTAGGAATTGTATCGAGAAGAAAAGAAGTATAGGAAGAACGTTTGATAAAAAGGGAGAAATACTGATCTAAGGCAAAGATGGTGCAGCAGTTGGATAAAGGCAGAAATCTGGTAGAATGCGATGAAGAGAAAATAGAGAAATCAGCAGAAGCATTATTTCAGCAAATAGAATCGTTGAAAGAAATCGGCAGATGCATCAAAGTCATTCCGTTAAAGAAGTTCAAAACGACAGCGTTGAAGTAAGTTGGAACGACGTCGTTGGAGTGCACGATTGATAATCAGCAGATACATCCTTAAGAGTAACCAGCAGGTGCATTCTTTAATGGAAATCAGCAGACAGCTACAGTGCTCTTCTTAAATCAGCAGAAGCATTCTTTAGAGAAATCAGCAGGAAGAATTCTTGAAGAGATCAGCAGTTGTTTAGAATATGTTGTTGGAGAATGCAAAACGACAGCGTTTAGATAAGTTGGAACGACGACGTTTTGAGGTACCGCTAGAATTTCAGTCGATGGAGTTTGTGTATGATCAATAGCTAATATTTCAGCAGATGCTTTCTTCAAAGTATATCAGCAGACAGTTGGTTCTTCAACAGTTTATATATTTCAGCAGATGAAGAAAGTTCAGCTGGAGCGCTAAGCGTAGATGACATCAGCAGTGACGTCATCAATCAGCAGGGAGTTACAGTAGAACCAGTCGATGGATGATCCAGACGCAAGAGATGAAGCGACGTCGTGCTAAAGATTCAGCAGATGGTTTGTGCGTTGGTTATAACCAGCAGACAGCTACAGTGGAATTTACCAGCAGGTGATCTTTGAGAATAGCAAAGCGATGTTACCAGAAATCAGTCGTTGAGTTTTACAAAGGACCAGTCGATGGAAAAACCCAAAATGCATATCAGCAGGTAAATTTTCTCATGTTTTTTTCCAGTCGCAGGATTTGAGACGACGAATTAAAAGCTGGTAAACAGAAGGAATTTCAGGCGCAAACATATAAGAGATTCAAATACGATCGTTCACTCAACAAGGAAAATATCTTCAAGATCGTACTATTGCCTGGAATTAAGGAGACATCGTGTGTACTATTACGATATACAGAGACCGTTCTTCATTGCTTACACAAAATGGAAAGAAGACAAATTGGCTCTGTCACTGAGCAATTTACCTTGTAGTGGAGCAGGATTTACGGTGCACAATTTTGGCAGCAATTCAAACGGGATTTATTTTCCTTGGAGAATTTTGTGACCGTTGCAATCGAAGCCTATATATATCAGCAGCAGTGTTGAAGAAAACATCCTTCGCCTTTAACACTTCGCGGTCACGCTGTCGAAATATTTTCTCGAGCTACACTCTGTTGAAATCTCTAAAAAGCTCAAAGACTCGAAGAACCTAACAGTTGATCTTCATTGAAATACCTTCGAGTCAATCTTCTGGTTACATTGTTGTAATCGAGTTTCATTGTTCAAAACCAGAAGATTACAGCACTCAATTGTATTAAGCTCATTGTATATCCATAGTTGAGTCTGTAACGAGTTGCTGTGTGTAGCAATTCGAATAGCCAAGTCATTTGGTTTTCGCAGTGTATCTGCGTAGGTGATTGTAATGCAGCAGAGACGTCTGTTGCAGTAGTGTGTTGCTAGGAGTCCATACAGGTGCTGCTTGTGTGGGTGGGTGTTTGCAGATTGCCTGTAACCATCAAAGTCTTCTAGTGGAATCCTTCCGAGGCAGAAGAAGGGGAGACGTAGGATATTGATATCCGAACTTCCAGAAACAAATTGTCTAAGGAAGAATATTACGTATGGAAGATAAGGATGCAAGCCCATCTTGCTGCTCAAAATGATGATATGTGGGAAGTTATAACTAACGGACCACTAAAGATTATGAAGGCAAATCCAGCTTTTGCTATCACAGGTGGCGCTCCAGAATGGATAGAGAAGAGCAGAGTTGAATATACTACAGAAGATAAAAATAAGGCCAACCTTGACAATGTAGCGAAGGACATCTTATATAAAACACTGGACAATGACATGTTCAGTTACATTAAAACATGTGCTACTGACAAGGAAATATGGGAGAAGCTCACCCAAATCTGCGAAGGCAATGATAGAAAAGTCTTTGTTGCAGAAGAAAGCAACAAACATTGGGCAGACTCAGATTCAGACTAAAGATTACAGCACTCAATTGTATTAAGCTCATTGTATATCCATAGTTGAGTCTGTAACAAGTTGCTGTGTGTAGCAATTCGAATAGCCAAGTCATTTGGTTTTCGCAGTGTATCTGCGTAGGTGATTGTATTGCAGCAGAGACGTCTGTTGCAGTAGTGTGTTGCTAGGAGTCCATACAGGTGCTGTTTGTGTGGGTGGGTGTTTGCAGATTGCCTGTAACCATCAAAGTCTTCTAGTGGAATCCTTCCGAGGCGGAAGAAGGGGAGACGTAGGATATTGATATCCGAACTTCCAGAAACAAATTCTTGACTCTCTTTTACTTACGTGCATTACATTTATATTACTGTTCACAATTCAATCGGTTTTATTCCGCACAAACTTGTTAACCGAGAAAACAGAAGTGACCGAGAGCCTCACAAATCTGGTAACACAGATTTGTGTTTAGCGTGACTTGCTAAAAACAGATTTTAAGATTTTCGAAAATAAAAATCGAAGGAGTTCATTAAACCCCCCTTCTGAACTCCTATTACTTGTTTTGATCCTATTTTGGGACCATCATTTAGTTGTAACACATCTTTGTAATGTTGCATGTACTTTTAGCGAACATATAATTCTAATGATCCCACATTAATTGAATGCATCCTTAGTATGAAAACAAAATGGGAAAAATATTTTTTTAATATTCCTGATATTTTTTTATGTGCTATAGTTTTAGACCCTAGACTTAAATTAGATGGTTTAGGTGAATTGCTTACATTGTACTATGATTCCTTGGATCCAATTACTGACGCATGTCATTCTTCTTTCATGATTATTTTTAGTGTTAGAAATAGTTTAACTGAAATTTATACTGAATATAATGAAAAATATGGTTCACAAGTTGCTACACAAGCACAACAACACACCACCTCTAGTAGCACCACATCACGACTATCCAAGGCTCAACATTTAATTCGTGACCGGAAAAAACGTCCTCGAGGATCCTCAAGTTCCAATCTGGAACTTGAGAATTATTTAACCACTACTTTTGATTTTAGTGATGCAGACGAGGACACGTTCGACATACTGAGATGGTGGGCTCAAAAGACACAAGTATATCCCATTTTTTTAATGGCAAAGGAGATTCTTGCATGTCCTGTTTCAACGGTTGCAGTGGAGCAAACATTTAGCATGGGAGGAAACACGCTGGACGAGAGGAGATCTACTATTAGGCCGGAGAATTTGAAAGCACGATGTCTTCTTAACGATTGGTCGAGAGCTGCCTCAAGAACACAAGATAGCCAAAACGAGACAAATGACGACGAAAACACCGAGGGCACTTCTTGAACAACAACTGGAGGAGGCACAAGTGATTATATCAAGTTTCCAATATAATTCGTCTTTTACTTTCTATTGTAATTTTAACTTATTTGTATTGTTATTCAATTACATTTATTTTTGGAAATTATTTACATTTCAAATTTCAAATTCAAATCCCAATTATTATTCTTTTAAATTCAAATTCGAATTCAAACACAAATTAAGATTCGAATTCAAAATTCAAAAATTTAAATTAAAATTATAAATTAAAATTCGAAATAATTAAAATTAAAATTCAAATATCAAAATTCAATTCAAAATTCGAATTTCAAAAATCAAAATTGTTTGAAATTAAATTATAAAAAAACCTATTCTTTTCTAAAAATGAAATTCCTTTTTTCTTTTAAAAAAAACCGAAATTAATTTTAAATTTTTTTTATTCCTACGAAATTCTAAAATATAAAAAATAATTTTTTTTTACTGAACCGGACAGGACCGGGATCGGCCCGGAACCGCCGGTTCCAGACCCGGACTGGAATCGATTCTCACGGTTTCGGTTTCGGTTCCAGGTTTCTCCGACCCGAAACCGGCGGGTCGGACCCGCCACGGGCCTATGTAGTGAAACGGTTTATGTACATTTTCACTATTCTAATTGATCCTGCAAGTATAGCCACGTGATGATTTTCTATTGGATTATAACATGCTGTATGAAATGAAATCAAAACCACTCCTCAACTACCACACCAGGTGTCCGGAGTTCCAGAGAACTTTCCCTAGGGATGTCAAGCGGCTGCATCCAAGCCAGTCAAATGGGTGTGGGATAGGTCAGAAACCGGTCAGTGGCTCTTGACCTGAATCCGCGATGAGTATCAGATTTGTCCAAATCAACAATAGAACTGCCTGTATTATATATATAGCGCGGGTTGGATTTAGGTTTAGCCCCAGTTGCCATCCCTACTTCCAATAATCTCTAGCAACCCTGTCGGACTTCCAAAAAAGCTTTCGATATTTTTATGAAAATTTGGTAGTGTTTTGCCTTGTATTTTATCTGGAAGTCTTCTGATTTGTAAAAGTAATTGTCATTCAGACTCATTCTCAATAAAATAATTTCTACCATAAAATATGATACAGATTAGATTATTCCAAAAAAACTCCATAATCGACTTATGAACACAATTAGATTTTGGTCAAATTTGGTGGAAACATCTCTTTGGAATACATATACACTCACTAACACATATTTTGTATATCCTTATGTAGGATAATAACTAAATATATCCTTATTGAGTTGCCAAGTTCCTAAAATTGTTCCTTAATATTTTATGTTACAAAACCGATCCTCTAGTTTCATATTCTAGCACCATTTTGTCTTATTCTTTATAAAATTCTCATTTACTCTTGTTTTTCTTTTGTTTAATTTTCGATTTCATTTTTCTTTCTTACCCATAATACTTTGTAAAATAAATTAATTCTCATACATGTTTTACCAAGATGCAGTCGGGTCATATGTACCGGATTTTAGAGACTAATGAGATCAGAAAAAAGGGATGTCCGTGAGCTCTCATACAACTCACGTTAGCTCTCACACAGCTCAAGCACCCAAACATTAATCTAAAATCACAGAAGGACAGATTACATGCATTTGAAATTATTTTTTAAATATTTTGCACAGAATTGTCACACGGCAGATCGCCTAAGCTGGTACCAGCTCAGCGAGAACGCTGCAGCCGGTTCGCGATCTGGTTCTGTTATATTTTGAGTGCAATAGTTCATGTTCTTGAAAGATTTGTGCATCGAGAAACAGATTGGGTACGAAATAAAATCAAGCGGAAACAACCCAAACTGAACTCTGAAAATCGAAAGCTATTTAACAGGTTTTAAACGTATGAATGTAGATGCTATGTAATGCAGAAAGCTGTAAATGACAAACATATTTGTTTATGGAAGTTCGGAGCTGAATATCTTACATCTCCCCTTCTTCCGCACGGGGAGGATCCACTAGAAGATTTGATTACAACAGCTTCTGCTGCAATCCGATCCGACAGCCCGCAAGCTGCAAGAACTCCTTGCCACCTATGCACACCAGCTCGCAAATTGTGTGTCTAACAACACTTATTTTACGTCTCAGTGAGAAAGACTACAAGAACTTGTTATGTTCAAAGACTACATGGAAAGTGTATGATTTGATTCACTTATTTTCTGTTTCGCTCAACTCTCTATGTATGAGTGAATCGTATGTGAACACTACAGTGTAGGCTCAATCTCTCGAATATAAAATCTCACACATTGGGAAGTGCTTCTGTTAGGACCGGAAAAGAAGTTCCGGAGTTCAGATGGGGGAGGGGGGGGGTGAATGAACACATTTGCTAATTTTGCTTAAAAATTGGTTTCAAAAGATTTTGCTTCTCGACGCAAACCTCTAAGTCGAGTTACCAGCTCGGAGGGTTCTCAGTGATTGCTGTTGCCTCGTGTAATAAAATGTTTTATGCGGAAGGAACACGATTCAACAGTAAAATGTTAGACAAATGCGTGAATTTAAAAGATAAGGGATCAAGATATTTGTTTCTGGAAGTTCGGAGTTAACTCTCTTACGTCTCCTCTTCTTCCTCGATTGGAAGGATTTTCACTAGAAGATTTGATTATACAACCACTTGTACAAACCCGATCCAATGGCCAGCATGTTGGAGACAATGGCGGATCCGGATCCCGTTTCCCGAAGGCGCAGCGGAAGTTAAAATTTTTCCCCGAGATACGTTCAATACATTAAAACTAATCAATAAACCATTCATAGGATTTTTATCGATTGTTACCTTGCTGGCGTCTAGGCACATGGCTCCAATCAGATTCACAGGGAATTCTGGCTCTTGAAATGTAGGCGGCGGTAGATCGTCTAATCAGGTCCACGACCGGAAACGCGATTCCTCCGTCAGTCTGCACTAGAAGATCTGACGGATTTTAGCACGAACTGATTCTCCTCATCACGCTGATCGAAACAAGTCCGATCACGAAGTCACCGGCGGCGGGCGGCGGCGCTTGGAGGTGGCCGGCGGCGGCGTGAGGTTTGGGAGAGGAGGGGCGGCCGATTTTTTGGTCTAGGGTTGTGTTCTAGCTTTCTAGTGTTGTGATTAAAGCCCCAGGTCATATCAACATATAGACCTATGATGGGCTTGAACCGGTCCATTGGACTTGGGTCAGGCCCAGGTTCATATGAACATTCGGTTCATTTAAATCACTGCGGTTTCATCATAGCTCCGATCGACGATCAGATCGGACCGATCGACTCAGTTTCCAAAACTGAATGTTATGATGTGAAAAACAATTTTTCAGATTATCTAGCCCAAAATAGGAGTTTAGCCCCTCAACTTCAGGAAATCGCAATTTGACCCCTGTTGACTTTTAGGAAGTCGCACTCCCCAAAATCCTCGTCCTATGCTCAACACATTGAGCTCAGTTTCCATGCGGGAATCATGAATCCAGTACTTGTGTGACCCTCAATGGTTCAGGGATACAGCTAGCCGTGGGCCCACAACCATTGTGACTCCGAAATCACAATTTCGGACTTGCCCATCGGATCATGGTAAAGCGCCTAGCAACATCACCCTATGATCCCCTAGGTATCACTGATAGTGCCTGCAAGAACCAGTTGGTCGTGGTTAGCGTACAGTACGTTCCTTTCAACACATATATCCCGATCAGATCAACGACCATTGGTAAATCGAGAGTCGCTAAAGATCCGATGACTATGCATACATCTTAGAGATCGAATAGTGACATCGCGAGTGTTACTAGGCAAACCCATTTACCTAAAACACATCCAGTACTCTGGCCAGAGATTCATACACTATTGTCTCCTCAGATAGCATAGGATATCCACGCATGAAAGCGAGCGGTGAATCCTCGACAACGAAGCATCGACTCCTACATGCATCAGGACCTCACCCAATCCCGCCGTCTAATGACCCCAAATGAGTCGACAAATGGGTCAAAGTGAGGCGCCTATCATGTAGAGTCTCAATGACGTTTCGAGTAGTGAGGACTAATCAGTACAACCAAGACCTCGGACTTATCCACTCGACAAATGGTAACCACTTGGAAAGTCCGAACGAGGGTAGTTCGATAGATCACCAGGTCACTATCCATCTGTATGCTCAGAACATCACAATGTTCCCTACCAATGAAACATGGTACTTCACATCGCAGATGCTAGTCTCAAACTCGGGCGGCCTTATCCTCATTTTGACGGCCCAATCGACTAGGAACGAATTCAGAATACACAGTGACTATTAGATGTGTTTAATGATAGTCATCATATCCACTATCACATCTAACATACACTATGGTGCATTCTAGGTCTTTATCCAACACAATTGTTAACATTATAATCATAATGAAGATAAATAATGCCATAAATAAATGCGAATTTCATAAATAAAGATTGACATGTACAAGAGTCAATAAAACCCACACGCCACAAGTTGGCTAGTTGGGCATCTACTCTAACACAGCAGCTGCAAGAACTCCTAGCACTCAACCAACGAATCCAGACCCGCAATTTGGTTCACAAATACAATGAACATAACACTAAGATAGTTGTGCAAATATAGCACTCAACACTCTCTGTTTATGATTTACAGTGAAGGCTCAACACTACAGAGTGTGTGTACAAGAGATTGTGTGACACAAAGAATTGAATAAGCAATATGTGCGCATGTGTCACTAGCTGTGAGCTGGTATGACAGATGAACTCTGTTCTAGTTCGTTCTTGAAGGTTTGTGAGTCCGTAAGTCATTGATTTCGTGACCGACAACCTTTTCACAGCTGATCTGCTCTTCTATTTATACTCTTTGGATACAATGGTAATAAACTGTACCAGTAGACACGTCGATGTTTCCAAATTGAAATTCCTGCAACGACAATGCTTGTACGATGTTCGTACTTCTCCTAAATGCATTTTGATTTTTAGCAACTCTGCGTCGTCTTCAGTTTGAACCATATCTCTGCGTATCTGGAATTAGCTCAAAGTAGTTCCAACGACTACAAATCAATGCAGAGAGGTCAAATGTATCACATCAATCTGTACGTAGCCTCAAACATTCTGAATTTCAATTTGCTAAGTTGTCTTTACTTAGATGGTTATTCGATCTGGTCACTGTACGTCGAACTACTTTTCTGATCTGGTTTTAGGCTAATCAAAATCCAATCTGCTTTGAATTGATCTGCTCTTGTCTTTGTTCTGTTCTATCCCAGATAGCAATCTTTGTTCACTTTCCTTTGTGACCAGATAACGTATGTAGAACAATGCACCTAGCTGGTTTATTCAAACTGATCTTCCAGCTGGTCTGTTATACCACTATACGCTTCGAGCTGTTTTTTATCTGCTCTGCTCAACTGCTGTAATTTCAATATGTTTCTACTTTTCCGATCTTAAATTTTCTTAACTGGCTTGACCTTAACCAGTTAATCATCTCTAGACTGGTACCTTAACTGGTTTGTCCTCAACCAGCACGACTGAATACTTAGCTGGTTTGACCTTAACCAGCGCAACTCAATACCCTGAGCTGGTTTGTCCTTAACCAGCTCAACTATGTTCTGATCTGGTTTCTTTGATCAACGTTGTAAGCTTCGTCTAGATCTGAGTTGATTAATCTCTTTTATTTGTCTTCACCAAAACTTCTGAAATTAACTCCAACAATTTTTCCTTTTTGGTGATGACAAAACTTGTGAATAAAAAGAGATTTTATTAACTGTTAATCAATTCACATAAAAATAAGCTATACACCATAAGAAAATTTTCTCGGTCCTACACGAAGAACTACTGAGCTCGTCCTTGATTATAGCATTTGCTCGGCCCTTCAAGAAGGACTACTAAGCCCATCCTTGATTACAGCAGCAACCTTCTCTTTTACTTGGTCCTTCTCCCTTTTTACTCAGTCCTTCCCCCTTTTTGGCATCACGCAACTCTTTCTGACAGTGTGAGGCTCTCTGCTCACAATTATCTTCTACTCTCATTATGTGGGCGATTAATAAAAACTAACAAGTTTAATTTGTCTAATCTAGTAGTAGTTTTTTTTTTCTTTTAAATGCGCAAGAGCTGGTCACGTAAAATTATTCAGAACACTATTCATTGACTCTCGTTGACTTCGTTACTATGGACTGCTGCCGACCGATTTCTTTAATTCGCTTCGTCTAATTCCAAATTAGCGGAATTCAACGATATAAAAAAAATCCTCAACACACACAACACTTCCAAAAGAAATCCGATATCATCAGTTATCCTTCATCAAAATCTATCATTTGAAAATCTGGAAATCTCGGAATTACTAATTCTCTTCTTAATTTTTTCGGGCATTACATATTTCAGCAACTTGTGATTTTAGCGACGCAACTTCATCTAAAAGGTTTTGTTGGCTATTGATGATGTGACGAACCAGAGTGGACTCCAGCACGTCTATCTTGATTTCCATCCCGTCGACTGATGTTTCGAGCAGTCACCTTAGTTGCATAGTACTATGCCTCGTAAAGTTTGTATCATCCTTCATGCGTTCAACCTTTAGGTCCAGGGAAGATACACTGTCTTTCAGAGATGTGAGCTCCTTGGAAGTATTTTCCATAATCTGGGGGGTTGGAAGACTTATGTGCTGCGGACCGGCTTGGGTAGAATCTTCTATGTCTTTGTGAGATGTGCTTTTATTCTCTTCTCTATTGTCAGTATATACAACCATCTGTAAATTAGATGGACTGGGACCCCGATTGGGACTGGGAATGGCACTGGAACTGGGATAGGGACCCAAACTGTCCTCATTATCCTCATTGTGGACAGAAAAGTGTGCAGAAGAACCATAACTTGGATCAGATTGGGTTGGAATCTTTTGAGGCTGGTCCTCTTCCTCAGTAGCCGGTTGCTCCAGGACTTATTGTCCATCCACAGAACCCAAATTCTCCTTATTTGGAGTCTGATGTTCCGCCTCTGCCTCTATTTCCTCCACAGTCTCAACATTCCTTACAATCTCTTCAACATGTCCTTCCTGCTGAGCTGATTGATTTGCTGCTGCGTGCTCATGTTCTTCTTGAGTTGAAAACTCAAGAGCAAGAACCTTTGGATGTGCTGGCTGATCTGGATTGGCTCTTGTTAACATAAGTTTGCGTGCATCAGACCATGTCATCTGTGGAAGATCCACACTGGCAGCATCTCCTGCAATTAAAGCTTCCGGAACTAGAAGAGGTAGACCAGCTAGTGCTAGCAGAGCCCTGTGTTGCCTTGTGATTTCCTTAAGTTCCCGACTTAGAAACCGAATGCACATATAATCGTAGTTCACAGACGTCTCAACTGGTTTGAAGTTTACATGGTGCTCATGTACCCTCTTCTGCACCTCCATCTCATATAGCTTGTACAACACTAGCGACCGTCGCTCAAACAATTCAGATACATGCTCCGTCTCCGCCCAAAACAGAAACTGCTCTTCAATTTTGGTCAAACTCTCAAATGATGATACAATACTGAGTCTTACCATATTGCGGAAGTGTAGCCATTAGTCATAATCAGCCATTCTGTCGGATACATCTTCCCATGCAGACTTGAGCACCAACTGATAGTGCTCCTCCACTGGGTTAGGTCGGGCAAAAGCTTCCAACATCTCTTTGCCCTTTGCTGCTAGGTCGATCTTGGGCAGAAAGTGCGTCACCCAGTGATCTCGTTGATCTCCATGGGATCAAAAATCCCCTTCCTAGCAAAAGTAAAGGATTGTTGAGCTGGTTGCTCAGGTCCATACCTCACCACAATAGCACCCTCGTTGGTAGCAGCTTCCTTGTCTGTCTTGTTACTACTCTCCACCTGCTCTACCTGTTCAACATTATCAACCCGTCCCTCATTCTCTGGAGTTGTCCCCACATGGACTTCGGGACCACCAGCAGTAGACTCATCATCAGCTTGTGTCTCCATTGCTAGAATTGTCTCCATAGTGGCTTCTGGAGCCCCAGCAGTTGAAGCCTTGTTAGCTCCAGCGGGATGGGACCAGGTTGGGACTCAGCTTGATGGTCAGCTGTGGGCTTTAATTTCTTTGTTCTCTTGGTCCGGTGCTTTTTCATGATTGGTACTGTTGGCATAGTCACAGTAGCCTCCGAGTCAGATGATTCGACAACCAATTTGCGCTTAGCCACCCATTTTCATCTTCGCCAGCTGGCAAGAATCCTCGTCTGAGCTGGTCTCAGACTGAGACTTCGCTGTAGCAGCTTGGCTCCTAGCCTTCACTGGTTTGTGCACAACCACCTTCTATTTCTTCACCATTTGAGCAACTTTTTCTTTCTTCTTCTTTGGCTTCTCCACAGCCGCCTTCTTTGGTTCCTTAGGGAGTGACTGAGGACCATCAGCAGTAGATTGTTGTTCACTTGTTGTAGCTTCTGACACCTTACTAGTCTCACAAATTGAACCAACACCCATATTTCTTCTTTATATTAGTGTGAACAGATTTGTTGGTCAGCACCTTTTGCGGGTGCAACTTGACAGCCTCCCCGAGATCGGCTTTCACTAAACGCTCCAACAATATACTCAACTGCACTGCGAAACCTTGTGACTGACGGTTAGGGTTGTTCACCTTAGAAATCAATACCTGAAGCAAAACCTGTGCCCAGTTGACTTTCAAACCAGCAGTGATGGCGACCATCAGATCGAATTTTTCACTTGTGACCACGTCAAAGGAATCGGCTTTGGCACACAGTGCCTTGGCCACTATATCGTGCAACAACCTGTACTCCATTTTCATTTCTTTCTTCTTGCTGGGTGCCCTGAACGGCACATCAGAACCAAAAAACCTCCTACGCATATCCACCACTGTCTGGGTCGGGATATCGAGAGAACTAGCCATCCGTTCAGTGGGTAAGCCAAAACCTCGGCAAACACATCCTTCGTCAGCGCCAGTTTCCTATTGGCGACGAAGCTTATAATCGTTCCTGCAACCACTTTAGCATTTGCGAAGAATTCAATCACTGCACTTTCATATACTAAACCAAATGCCGCTAGAAACCCCTTAAGCCCTGTTTCCTCCAGGGTCTTGAACATGCGTACCATGCCAGTGTGCTCCATAGCGAGCATAGACTCAAAATCAACCTGCATCGCGACAAAGAAAGAAGCATCCATTTCTAGGAGTAAAGGGTTAGGAATTTAGGAAAATGAGAGAGATTGCACGAAAAGTGCTGTAAATTTTTTGAAAAATTGCTAGAATGCGCGAAAGTTTGAAAGCGTACTGTAAAAAGTAAAGTGAAACTGTTTATGTACGAACGGGGAGAGAGAGGGGTTTTAATGGACACGTGTCATTATCACAGTAAGAAGTCATTTGAAATTCCAGACAGATGATCGTCTGATTAAAATGAATTTTAAAAGGTAAACCGATCTCAACCGTTCGATTTCATATACCAGCATAGAAATAAGTAATCCAAACACCGTAATAACATCGTGCTATGCATGCCCCAAGCTGGACTAGATCAGCACGATGCTGACCAGCTTGAAGACAACCAGCAGACCTTTTGTGTTATCTGTTTGAATTATATTGTTCCCCCTGAATGTATGCATGCAGAACATAAACAAAACATATCCAAGAGACTTAAAATGTTTCTAAAGTAAGAAAACTTAACGTCCGGAAGAGGCTTGGTGACGATATCAGCTACTTGCTGATCCATTGGTACATGCTCTACCCGAGCATCTTTATTCAGCACATGTCTCGAATGAAATGATGGCGTATGTCGATGTACTTGGTTCTGAAATGCAACATGGGGTTCTGAGTGATCACGATCGCACTTGTGTTGTCGTAGAAAATGTGTGCTTCCTGTGCATCGACGCCATAGTCTCCGAGTTGTTGTTGAATCCACAATATTTGAGCGCAACAACTCCCAGCTACGAGGTACTCTGCTTCAACTGTGGACGTGGCTATCGATGTCTGTTTCTTCATAAACCACGATATTAATCTATCACCCAGAAATTGACAAGTCCCACTTGTGCTACGTCGATCAATCTTACAACCTGCGTAATCTGCATCACTATAACCGATCAAATTGAAACTTGAGTCTTTGGGATACCAAAGACCCACGTTCTGCATGCCTTTTAGATATTTAAAAATGCGTTTAACATCCATGTAGTGAGACTGTTTAGGATCAGCTTGGAACCTAGCACATATACAGACCGAGAACATAATGTCTGGTCTATTTGCTGTGAGGTATAGAAGCGAACCAATCATCTCACAATACATGGTTACCTCAACGGAAGTTCCAACTTCATCTTTGTCTAGCTTGATGGAGGCACTCATCGGAGTAGCTGTTGATGAACAATTTTACATACCGAACTTCTTCAGAAGTTCCTTGGTATATTTAGCTTGATTGATGAAGATTCCATCTTCAAGCTGCTTTACTTGTAAGCCTATAAAACTGTCAATTACCCCATCATGCTCATCTCGACTTTATCCTGCATTAGCTTGGAGAATTTATCACAAAGCTTAGGATTGGTTGAGCCAAAGATGATGTCATCGACATAGATCTTTACTAATAAGGCATGATCATTTTTAAAAAACTTAAACAGTGTCTTGTCGACAGATCCGATAACAAAATCATGATCAATAAAAAATTTGGACAGAGTATCATACCAAGCTCTGGGAGCTTGTTTCAGACCATACAAAGGTTTATCAAGCTTATACACGTATTCCGGTCTGGTACGATCTACGAAGTCAGAAGGTTGTGTAACATATAATTCCTCATTCAAGATTCCATTTAAGAATGCAATTTTGACATCCATTTGATAAGTTTTAAAACTTAAATGAGGCATATGCAAGAAAAATTATAATGGCCTCAAGTCTAGCTACAGGTGCGAAGGATTCTTCAAAATCTATTCCCTCTTCTTGCCTATAGCCTTGCGCTACCAGCCTAGCCTTGTTTTGAACTACACTTCCATTTTCATCTAGCTTATTCCTAAAAACCCATTTAGTACCTATAATGTTTGATCACCACGTCTAGGAACTAGATGACATACTTTGCTACGTTCGAATTGACTAAGTTCTTCTTGCATAGCTTCTATCCAGCTCAGGTCTACTAAGGCCTCTTCTACCTTTTTAGGTTCAATATGCGAAATAATGAAGAATTGAAATATTCGCTTATCATCTGGCCTTGTGTCCTAACGGGTGAAGTAGGGTTAATGATGACCAGTTCGGGTGGATATTTTTATTCCATCGGAAGCCTGGTCTATAAGAGGTAGACGTTTCGTGCTATTCCCCCTACATTCCTGCTGGATCTACTGGAATACCACTTGTTGTAATTCACTAGTTATATTGGGCTCATCAGCATACACATGTTCTCCAACAGCGTGATCACGATCTGGACCAGTCTGCGCAGCATCTCAAATGCTTGCGTTTGTAATTGGCATAGCCACAGCGTGATGGTCATCAGCTGCATGTTTTTTTGCATTGAGTTTGGCTATTTTGCGCCTCATCATCACTTGATTCATCCAGATTACTAGATTCCAGACGAGTACACAAGTCATTTAGCTTTGAAGCTGATGTTGATCTGAAGCTAGTTTCATCAAACACCACATGCGCTAATTCTTCAACAATTAGTGTCCTGTTATTGAAGACTCTGTATGCCCTGCTCACGGCTGAGTATCCAAGAAGTATACCTATATCATATTTTACATCAAAAGCTCTTAAATACGTTTTACCATTGATATGGATAAAACATATGTACCCAAACACCCTGAAATAAGATATATCAGGTTTCTTGTCCTTCCAGATCTCATATGGAGTAACCCCATATCGCTTATTTATCATATATCTATTTTGAGTGTAACAAGCTGTATTGACTACTTCGGCCAAAAATTTATTTGAAATACCGAAATCAACAATAATAGTTGTAGCAGCTTCTTTCAAAGTTTGGTTTCTACGCTCAGCAAACCAGACTCTAGAATTTTTTTTAAAAACATATGCGGAAGCAAACATGTTAGGATAAAATTTATGGTTTTGGTGATAACAAAAGTTAAGTTAAATCTGGATAATCAGACGCAATTTGTAGTAGTTGTGAATCCAGACGATAGGCTTATCCAGACGGTGGCTACAGTAAATCAGTTGTGGGGTGAAACCAGTCGTCAGCTACAGTGGAGTGGTAAATCATTCGATGGGTTATCCAGACGAGAGCTACAGTGAATCAGTCTTGGTATCGAATCAGTTGCAAGCTACAGTGGATTGCTTAACCAGACGCAAGCTACAGTGGATTGCTTAACTAGACGCGAGCTACAGTGGATTGCTTAACCAGACGCAAGCTACAGTGGATTGCTTAACCAGGCGCAAGCTACAGTGGATTGCTTAACCAGACGCAAGCTACAGTGGATTGCTTTACCAGACGCAAGCTATAGTGGTTCGTATTATCAGACGCAAGTATTTGAGTGTTAGAGTATTGTGATAAAGATTGCAAAACGACAGCGTTTGAATAAGTTGGAATGACAGCGTATTGGAATCAGTCGAGAGCTACAGTAATTTGTGAATCCAGTCGTTGTTTTGATACCAGACGCAGTAATCCAGACGTTGGAGTGTTTATTGATGTATAGCGTAAACTACATCGTTTTGATAAGTTGAACCGACAGCGTTTGGGTTGACGCTAAAACTCAGACGGTGGATTTTGAAAGGAAACCAGTCGTTGCACTCTCAAGCATATTCCAGTCGCAACATGTTATTCAAAGATGAAGAAATTTCAGGCGCAAGCGATAAAGAAATTCAAATATGATTGTTTACTCAAATTGGAAAAGATTAATAGAATCGTACAAATTGCCTGGAATTTAGGAGACAACGTCGGTACTATTTTGGGTAAATAGTACATATTTACAGAGGTTGTTATACGGTTATTGCACAGATATGGAAATTGACAAATTAGCTCTGACAGTGTGCAATTTACCTTGTAGTGGAGCAGAGAATACGGTTACGAATTATCAGAATTTCAAAAAGGATTTATTTCCTTAGCAATTCAAATGACCGTTGAGTGAAGACTATAAATACCAGACACTCACTCTTGCTATTGCTGAAACGCTGCCAAATTGATTTCTGAGCTACTTGCATTCTGAAGTTATCTTTCAAGCTCTCAAAGACTCCAAGAACCTTACAGTTCAAATCTTACATAGATATACCTTCGAGTCATCCTCTGGTTCACATTGTTGAATCGTGTTTCTTTGTTCAGAAACCAGAGGATTTTACAGCACTCAAATTACTGTATTCATTGTTATTATCATTATTGAGTCTGTAACAAACGTGCTCTTTAAAGCTGTTTGAAAATATTACAAAGTGTTGTAAACCAGCAGCTGCGTCTGCGTGGAAGTTTGTGAAGTTTGTGGAGTTGCTAGGAGTTCATACAAGTGAGGCTTGTGTGATCGGGTGTCTGCAGAAGGACTGTGTACATCAAATCTTCTAGTGTATCCTTCCTGAAAAAGGAAGAAGGGGAGACGTAGGATATTTATATCCGAACTTCCCGAAACAAACTCTGTCCCTATATCTCTTTACATTTACACATTTACTTATTGTTTTACTGTTCACAAATTAATCGGCTTCATTCCGCACTTTTTAGTTAGTCGAGATATTTGCACTTAACTGAGATACCTCAAGTCTAGTAACACGAACTTGAGTTAAGCAGCACGTGTAAAACGTTTTGAAAATAATTTGAAATAGAAAAATCGAAGGAGTTCATTCAACCCCCCCTTCTGAACTCATGTACTTGTTTTGTTCCTATTTTTGGGACCATCAATTGGTATCAGAGCAGGCGCATCTCAGTTATTGAACAGCTATTACTTGTGCGTTATATTATCTCAATATGTCGATCTCTCACAACAAGATTCCCATGTTTTCCGGAGAAGATTATGACGACTGCAAGATACGCATGCAAGCGCATCTGGCTGCTATGGATGACAAAATGTGGACTGTTATCACGGAAGGGCCATTGAAGATAATGAAGCCAAATCTGGCGGTTGCTGTAACAAATGGCGAGCCTCGGTATATTGAGAAAGCCAGACATGAATATACAAATGATGAAAAGAAGAAAACAAACCTAGACAATGTGGCAAGGGACATCCTATACAAGACGCTGGACAAGGACAAAAATATGTTCAGCAAAATCAAAACCTGTGCCACAGCCAAAGACATCTGGGAAAAGCTGATCCAGATATGTGAGGGAAGTGACGAGACAAAAGAGAACAAGTTGACCGTCATTCAACAGAAGTATGAGTCCATCAAGATGAAAGATGGCGAAACAATGACTGAATTTGACGAGCGCTTCAGTGCAGTTGTCATCGAGTTGAACAGCCTTGGAAAAGAGTACAACAACAGAGAGCTAGCACTGAAAGTCATGAGAGTGTTACCCAAGGAGTGGGATGTGAAGACCATGGCGATGAGGGAGTCGAAGGACCTGAACAAGCTGGAACTTCATGATCTGTTCGCAAATCTGAAGGCATACGAATTTGAATTGGAGACAAGATCAGAAGCTGGTCCCTCAACCTCCCAGCCGACAAAAGCATTGGCAGCTACAACAATCGAACAGTGCTCTCCTAGCACAAGCAAAATCGCTGATCAACTCAGCGATGACGTCATGTCCCTCTTCGTTAAGAATTCGGGAAATTCATGAGAAGATCTTTCAACCCTTCCTCTCCTTACAGTAACTTTCATAAATCTGATAACGTAAGTACTGATATGAAATGCTTTAACTGTGATCGTCCAGGTCATTTTGCAGCTGAATGCAATAGGTCAAGGAAGGAGGACAGATCCAGAGATGACAAGAGATCAGCTGATAGATTCAAGCGAGAGGACAAGAGGAGTGATGATCGATACAAGAAGGAGGAGCGATAAAAGAGAGATGAGGAAACTGATGAAAGAGCTGTTGAGAGATCCAGAGAGCGATCCAAGGACATGCGGATGAGAACAAGAAGTGACAAGAGACCCAGCCGCAAGCATGATCGCAAAGTACTGATGGCTGAGGAAAGCACAAAGAGCTGGGCGGACACTGACTCAGAATCTTCATCCAGCAGCTCCTCATCAAGTGACAGTGAACAGGAGGAAGTTCATTGCCTTATGGCTGATAAACTTTGGACGATGACGTATTCGATTTCTCAAACATTGAATTTACACGTGAGGATCAAGTTCAGGCACTGAACGATATGGTCCATGAGTACAAGACTCTATCTCACACATTTGAGGAAATCAAGGCCGAAAACGCAAGTCTGAAAAATATTTCAACAGAATCGAGTTCTGACGAGCTTGAAGATACTGACAGTTTAAAGACTGAGTTGAGTAATCTGAGAATAGAGAATGAATTGTTGAGAAGTGAGACCAGTGAGCTCAAAGCAGAAGTTGAAAAATTAACTAACGAAATGAGCTCCTGGAACAAGTATTCTCGTGCTCTTCACAAGCTGCAAGAAATCCAAAAGTCAATACATGATAGAACTGGCTTGGGTTTTAGCAGTAGTGAAAGCAGTGAAGGAGAGACAAGTACTCAATCACAATCAGCATATGACAAGTTCAATAAAATGAGCTTTGTCAAAGCCAATGTGATATATGACTGTTTTGAGTCGATAACATTTGATGACCAGAACTCTCCAAAGCTGAACGATAATGGAATGGCTGGTATCGTCTTTTCAAAACCTGAGAACTCCAAGCCTAGCTGGCTAAAGAAAAAATTGGACAAAGATAAAGCGAAAGCTGGTCGAAAGCCATTTGTTCCTAACCAGCCATGGCGTAGTTCAACGAGGGTAAAATCTGGTTGGACAAAGAATCAGCCGAGGAGAGATCTAAGTGGTCAGAGTATGAAATCACAACTCAAAAGATCTCACCGCAAATATGCACAGACCCTCACGGACTCTAGCACTGGAAAGACTGTAAAAGTAATTCAAGTCTGGGTCCCGAAAGGGATAATCCAATCAGGACCCAAGTAAAATTGGGTACCAAAATTTGTTTGTATGATTGCAGGGTAACAGGTACAAAGCTACTGAAGATGCAATTATTTGGTACTTGGACAGTGGGTGTGCTCGACATATGACAGGAAACCCAAAGCTGTTGACAGATGTTGTTCCACACAAAGGAGCGAAAATAGTCTTTGGTGATAATGCACACGGTAACACTATGGGTAAGGGTAAGCTTACCCATGGTAACATCTCTATTTCAGATATATTGGTTGTTGATAATCTTAGCTATAATTTGATTAGTATCAGTCAGCTATGTGACAAAGGTTACATAGTTAATTTTCAACAACACACGTGCACAGTTTAGAACTCAAATGGTCTGACTGTATTGGTAGGTAAACGTTCGGGGAATACCTACGTTATCGATTGGTCAGAGCAGTTGAAGTCTGAACAGCTTTGTCTTATAGCTGACTCTTCCAAGAGTTGGTTGTGGCATCAACGAATGAACCATCTAAACTTTAAAACACTTGCTAAGTTTAGTGAGCATGATATGGTCTCTGGTATGCCCAAATTAAAATTTTATAAGGATAAGATCTGTGCAGCTTGTCAGCTTGGTAAACATATTAAATCAACTTTCAAAAATAAAGGCGGAAAACGTTCTTCCCGTTGCCTTGAGCTTTTACATATGGATCTTTTTGGTCCTATTTCAGTAACAAGCTTAGGGGGAACGTCCTACACCCTTGCCGTTGTTGATGATTTTTCAAAATATACTTGGGTGCTGTTTGTAAAAGAAAAATCAGAAATCGCCGACCAGCTGATACGCCTTTTGAAACGTTTACAAAATGATAGATCTTGTTCAGTCAACCGGATAAGAAGTGATTGCGGTACTGAGTTTCTAAATTTTAAATTAACTTCTTATTTGGAAGACTTAGGAATAAAGCATGAGCTTTCAGCAGCTAGAACTCCTAAGCAAAACGGGTTAGATGAAAGGAGAAACCGCACTTTAAAAGAAGCTGCTAGATCTATGATTGCTTATTCTGGTATTTCTCAAAAATTTTGGGCAGAAGCAGTTAACACTTTGGGTGTAAATGTTTCATTCATAACAATGGAAAGAAGCATCTAACAGCTTTTGAACCAAAATCTGATGCAGGTATCTTTTTAGGTTATTCAGCAGTGAGCAAAGCATATCGAGTTTTCAACAATCTAAGCTTGACGGTTGAGGAATCAGCACACGTAGTGTTTGATGAAACCAGCTTCAAGTCAAATTCAGCTGCAAGCCTACATGACTTGTGTTCACGTCTGGAGTCAACAAGTCTTGAAGAATCAGACGACGACGTGCCACAGAGACAATCAGCTGAAGAAGAACAACCAGCAGTGGTCACAACGCATAACAATATTCAACAAGATCTGACAGATAATCCAATAGTTATTGATTTAACTAACGTGGATCAGCCGCAGGATCAAATTGCCTCAAGTGTACCAGCTGCTGGGGGGTGTTGCGACAAATGATCAATGCGAGACCTGGATTTGTATTAGAGATTAATTGTTGGAATGTATCGGTTTTTAGAGATTTCTGGTGGTTTGGATCAGTTCTGGGAGTTTTCGTGTTTTTGAATTTGAAAGCTGGTTTTTGGTGAAAGCTGGTTGCATAGTGAAACACCATCGTATTGGAGAGATCTGGTAGCGTTTGTAAAAATCAGCAGTTGCCTTAGCGTGAATTTGTATCGCGTTGGATACGGTGTCGTTTGAATAAGTTGGAGCGACGTCGTTTTGGTAGCGTTAGTGTGAGATCTGGTCGCGTGTGTCTGTTGGTTGTCCAGTCGAGGCAGATGTCAACGCGGGTCAACATCACTGTAGCGCGAGGAGGAAACGTCGTCGTTTTGGCTAGCACTAAGGAACCAGTCGATGTGTATAATTGATTTCCAGATGTCAACGTTGGTCAACGTTCCTGTAGCTCGCGTCTGGTTTTCCTGTAGCTTGCGACTGGTATTGCGCGAGAGGACCAGATTTGATGACGTGGCAATGCGACGCCGTTTTGATTAGTTGCAACGCTGCGTTTTGTATGTTGTTGCTGGTTCCAGCTTTTGTATTTTGAACCAGCGTCTGGATGTCCAGCTGCGAGAGATTTGTTGGTTACTGTAGCTAGCGACTGGATGACGTAGGCTATGCGTCGTCATTTTGTTTAGCGTGGTTTGAGATTTCAGCAGCGGGTTTCTTTGCATCTGCTGGTTGTTTGTGCCTACTGGTTTTGTCGATGGATTTGTTTAAAACAGATTTCAGCAGCTACGAGATTTATATATAGGAAGACTTGGTCTTCGATTGAGATATCAGATCCCATACTTAGAATATTTTCCCCGACATTCGTTCTCAGTGTTTCGAACCCTAGAGCACTGTTCACCGTTGATTTTATCCGATAGTTCCCGTCGTTTCCGGCCGTCGTTTTGGAAAATTGAGGTAGCGTTGGACTCCTCTTGCGAAGCTCTATCATTCCATACCACTTTTGGAGGTTAGCGTTCACTGGAGAGAGATCACGAAGCTGCTATCTCCGGCAGTGTGTTTGTGCGCGCAGGTAGCCTTTGGGTTTTAGCTTTGAGATCTCGTTTCTAGTTGTGAATTAGCTTCCAGTAAGTTGTTTTGGTAGTAATTGAGTTGGTTGAGCGTGGCTCCCAGCCGTGAGCTTCTGTAATTGGTCGTGAGTTTTTTGCAGCTTTTGAGATCTGTGTGTTGTGTATTTAGCAGGTTGCTATCCAGATTTCTCGGGCCTGTTTTGTAGTAATTGTTGCACAAAAGTAAAAGGTACGGATCTGAGCTTGATATTGCTGGGAATTGGCGTGAGATTGAATGCTAGATGGCTGTTGTGCATTGATGTGGATGTTGCTGTGTGCATACGTGATTTCTGTAGATTGTTTAGCTACCCTGTTATGCATACATGCATTTCCCATATTGCATTCATATTGTTATTGCAGCCATTGTTCGTATCTTGTATTGCTGTTGTTGATTCTTACCAGGATTTGAGGACGAGCGGCAATACCGCACTCTCATCTCCCTGCTGGGATCGTTAGCCACCATGCGCCGAGTGGTTAACTACCACAGTTCATGGGCGAGGCAACGGCAGGTTGAGTTGTTTGATGCATCTGGTATTCGGGTGTTGTATCACGGCGAGTGGCTCATTACCACACTGTGAACACACCCCGTGGCCACTGTTGTTGCAGATTCTTGGAGCTGTGCTTGAGTTCCTTAGCTCCCTTGTTGGTTGAGCCTTCCGTTGTTATCCGGTGTCTCATGCATAGCATCTGCATTTTATCTTATGCATTCTTTTGCTATATTAGTTGCTCTCCGTACTGGGGTTTGACCCCATGTCTCTCTGGGGCTTGGTTTGTTTCCTTGTTTTTGTTGTTTTCAGGAAACCCAGGTTTTATAGTTGGTCGTGGCTTTAACCCAGCTGGTGGTGCCCCAGGAGGTGGTTAGCGTGTCCCAGTTGCGTATAGCATATATATATAATATATGTATCAGTTAGCCAGGGGGATGCCCTGCGCTTCGTTATTGTATCCCGTAGTTGGAGTCTGATACATGTTGTCGTTGGATGTTGTTATGCTATACTGTTTTTGTTGTGGTTGGATTTTAAACTGGCTTTCGTATTTTGAGTATTCTTGTATTTTAATTATATGTTTTAAATCGTCAGGCCTAAACGCGAAAATTTTATCCGCTTTTTGATAAGCTTCCACATGTGTTCGTATGTTTTACTCTGATTAGAGCACGAGGCCTGACATTTTTGGTATCAGAGCTTAAGCTGGGATAATCTCAATTTCTTTGATCACACTCGAGTCTAGGCACAGTGTTGTGTGTTACGTGTGCTTGACCATGTGACTACGTGCTGCATATTTTTGTGCTATATGCAATCTATGCCGTATCTGTTCTGTTTTGCTTGATCCTGTTGAGTGTTTTCGTATATGCCGCCTAGACGTCGTGGTAGAGGTAGGGGGAAGTTTGAGGAATCAGCAGGAAAGAACGAGGATAGGCGTAGTGCTCGCAGCCATACTCGTGTTAGTGAGGAGGAGGAAGTTGGTGATTTGCCTCCCCCGGTGGAGCGGATGGATGTGGTGATCGCTCGGTTTCAGAGGATGAACCCTCCAGTCTTCAATGGTGACGAGTCCAATGAGGATGTGGATTCGTGGCTACGGAATGTTATTGCTCTTTTCGACCGAGTTCAGTATGATGATGATCTTCGGCTGAGTTTAGTGACCCTCTTGCTTAGGAAGGCCGCAGAGCGCTGGTGGCGAGGTGCTTCGAGTACTTTGCTGGAGACCGGAGTTGGGATCTCTTGGGATAGTTTCTGTACCACCTTCCGGCAGGAGTATGTACCGGAATCTTATGTGAACGCCCGTGAGCGGGAGTTTGATCGTTTGGAGCAGGGCTCCATGTCTGTGAGGGAGTATGCGCGTCGTTTCTCTTCCTTGTTGGCGTACGTTCCCCATCGAGGTGCTTCGAGTACTTGCTGGAGACCGGAGTTGGGATCGTCTTGGGATAGTTTCTGTACCACCTTCCGGCAGGAGTATGTACCGGAATCTTATGTGAACGCCCGTGAGCGGGAGTTTGATCGTTTGGAGCAGGGCTCCATGTCTGTGAGGGAGTATGCGCGTCGTTTCTCTTCCTTGTTGGCGTACGTTCCCCATGTTTCTGGCCGGGAGAGGGCCAAGCGGACACGATTTATTGAGGGTTTGAATGATGAGCTTTATCAGATGGTGTTGACCAGCAAACCAAAAACGTATGCTGAGGCAGTGGATAGTGCCCTTGATCTCGAGGAGGGCATGCGGAGTCGTAGTGCTCGTCGGCAGCAGGCACCACAGGGTGGTCGTCCTGCCATTCAGGGAGCGCAGTCTTCTCAGTCCTCCCAGTCAGCCAATCAGCCCAGCAGCAGCAGCAGCAGCCACAGGTGGCGCAACAGTCTGGCCATCAGAGGTTTCGACCCCGAGGTCAGCAATTCAAGAAGAAGTCGGGTACTGGCTCTTCTGGTTCAGGAAGTTCGAGTAGCAGTGGATCTCGGACTGAGTTTTGTGGCTTTTGCGGTGGGAAGCATCCTTCCACGTTGTGTGTTGGTGTGCAGGGTTCCTGCAACCTTTGTGGTCAGTACGGGCATTTTGCGAGAGTGTGTCCGTCAGCTGGATCACAGCAGACCGCGGCCCAGCCTCAGGGTCGTGGAGGTCAGTCTAGGGGCCGTTCTCAGCAGTTTCAGCAGCCCTGATTAGGCCCAGCATGCTCAGGTTAACGCCATTACGAGGGAGCAGGCCGAGGAGACACCGAGCCGGGTGATTGGAGGTACTTGTCTTGTCTTTGACTTTCCTGCTCGTGTGTTGTTTGACACTGGTGCATCGCATTCGTTTATTTCTGATTCGTTTGTTGTTGAGCATGGTCTGTGTACCATCCCTTTGCGCGATGCTGTTTCTGTTTCTACCCCTGGTGGTGTGAGCCTGTTCTCCTAGGAGGTTTTGTTGGATGGCGTGTTACGGTTTGGTGAGCATGTCCTGTTAGCGAACTTGATCCGTTTGATGCTTTGGGATTTCGATTGTATAGTTGGGATGGATGTGCTGTCCAACTATAGGGCCTCCGTGGATTGTTTCCATGGGATTGTGCGTTTTAGGCCTATGTCTGGCTAGAAGTGGGACTTCTACGGCCAGGATTCTATGTGAGACCTGGAATTATTAATTTCGATTGATCGATTGTTTAGAGATTTTGTTGGTTTAGAATCTCTGTTCGTATGTTTGAGTTATATTTTCGGGTCGATTTCCCTCCTTAGAGTAATTCTGGAAGTTTTCGTGATTTTGATGTTTTTGGGTAAAAGCTGGTTTTTGAGCTAGCAGCTGGTCGGTGGTGAAAACCAGTCGAAGCGTGTTTTGGTAGTGCAGGGTTTGAAACGCCGTCGTTTGCGTGAAGTCTGGTTGCGCGTGTTGAAATCAGCAGATGCTTTAGCGTATTTGCGTTGAGGGCTAAAACGACTGCGTTTAGATTAGTTGGCGCGACGTCGTTTTGATGTTGCGTCTGGTACCAGCTGGTGGAATCGCGTGTGTGTATCGGCTGGTTGTTCAGCAGAAGCAGATGTCAACGCGGGTCAACTTTCCTGTAGCGCAAAGAGGAAACGTCATCGTTTTGTTGTTGCGACTGGATGTCCAGCTGCGAGAGATTTTTGCTACTGTAGTTTGCGCCTGGTGTTCCTGTAGCTTGCGACTGGATATTTTGACGTCAGTGGAGCGATGTCGTTTGAGTTAGTTGCAACGCTGCGTTTTGATGTTGCGACTGGTACCAACAGAGAGAAGTTTTATGCGTTGCTGTGTTCTTGCGACTGGTTACCCAGCTGCTGGTAGTGAGGATTGCGTATCCTATGCGACGTCGTTTGAGTAAGTTGGCGCGACGCCGTTTTGAGAACCAGCCGTTGGTTTGTTTTGCGATTGTTGTAGCGTTATTTGGGGAATCAGCAGTTGGTTCGTTGGTACCTGCTGGTTCGTTGGTACCTGCTGGTTTGGGAGATTGATGCGTCGACTGTTTTTGTCGGTGGATTTTGAGAACAGAATTCAGCAGTTGTGGGAATTATATAAGGAAGACTTGATCTTTGAGTTGTGATATCAGTTCCCATACTTAGAATATTTCCCGACATTCGACCTCTGTTCTTCGAACCCTTGGCACTGTTCACCGTGAACTTCTCCGGCCTTTTTCGTCGTTTCCGGCCACCGTTTTTCTCGATTGAGGTAGCGTTGGAATCCTCTTGAGAAGCTCTTTCATCTCGTACCCATTTTGGAAGCTATAGTTGGCTGGATTGAAAGCTCGAAGCTACTGTGTGTTCCCGCGTTGCGTCGTTATAGATTTGTGCAGGCTGTGACTTGATTCGTTCCTTGTGGGAATTAGGGTACGTGTTGAGCTTACAAATGCAGCGTTTGAATGGCTTGGATGAAATGGTAGTTGCTTGTATGATGGCTGCCGTGTGCTTATTTCCTGGTGAGGCTGCGGTTGTGAGATAGCCGTGAGCCATGTGGTGTATACTCGCTGGTGTTATTGTGTTTTGCATATGATTTATGCTTATCGTATTTCCAGCATGCGCATACACGCATTTGCATCTCTTTCCAGCTTTTGCAGCCATCGTTGTTTTGTTGTTGCTGTTCTATGCTACCAGGATGCGATCCCTGCTGGGTCTTGTTAGCCCCTATGCGCCGAGTGGACCTGTTGAGGCGACCACAGTTCATAGGTTGGGTAACGGCAGGTTGTGTTTTGATGCATCTGGTATTGGTGGGCGAGTAGGGGCGAGTGGGTAGCTCCCACACTCTTGCACTCACCGTGGCCACAGACTGTTGCAGATTTCCTTTGAGCTATGAATTTCGTTCTTTGGCTTCCTCTCTTTGGTTGTAGCCTTTGGATGTTGTCCCTCATATCATGCATAGAATCAGCATTTTTATTCTTGCTGTTTATTGCTGATTTACAGTTGCTCTCCGTACTGGGGTTTGACCCCATGTCCCTCTGGGGCTTGGTTGTTTTCTTTGCCTGTTGTGTTGTCCAGGTTATACAGCTGGTCGTGGTGCTGGCCCAGCAGGAGGTGCCCCAGGAGGTGGTTGAGTATCCCAGTAGCGTATAGCTTATATCTATGTATCAGTATTATTAGCCAGGGGATGCCCTGTGCTTTGTCGTTGTATCCAGTGGTTGGAGTCTGGTACATGTATTGCTGCTATACTTGGTTGTTGTGTTAATTTCTAACTGGGGTATATTTTGAGTATCGCATTATTTTAAATTATATGTTTTAAACAGTCGGGACTAAAAGCGAAAATTTTACCCACTTTTTGTTAAGCTTCCGCATGTGTTTGGGTTTTTACTCTATTGTGAGCACGAGGCCTGACATTTTTGGTATCAGAGCTTAAGCTGGGATAAGCTCAATTTCTTTGATCACACTTGAGTCTAGGCACAGTGTCGTGTGTTGCATGTGCTTGAATTATGTGATTACGTGCTGTAAATCTCCATGTTATCTATGATGTATCTGTTTTGTTTTCTTGATCCTGTTGAGTATTTCCGTAGATGCCGCCTAGACGTCGTGGTAGAAGTAGGGGGCTGTTTCAGGAATCAGGTGGGCAGAACGAGGATCATTATAATGCTCCTAGTCGTACTCGTGAGAGTAGTGAGGAGGAGGAGATTGCAGCTACGGCACCTCCGGTAGAGAGGATGGATGTGGTTATAGCTCGGTTTCAGAGGATGAACCCTCCAGTTTTTAATGGCAACGAGTCGAGTGAGGATGCTGATTCGTGGCTCCATAACGTCATTCATCTGTTTGATCGGGCTCAGTATGACGATGAACTCCGGTTGAGGTTAGTGACCTTGTTGCTGAGGAAGGCCGCAGAGCGTTGGTGGCGAGGTGCGTCTAGTACCTTAGCGGAGACTGGAGTTGGCATCACTTGGGACACTTTCTGTGAGACCTTCAGGCAGGAGTATATCCCTGATTCGTATGTGGCTGCCCGTGAGCGGGAGTTTGAGTTTTTGGAGCAGGGCTCGATGACTGTGCGCGAGTATGCTCGCAAGTTTTCTGCGTTGTTGGCTTATGTTCCACATGTTGCTGGTCGGGAGAGGGCCAAGAGTACCAGATTCGTGGAGGGCTTGAATGAAGAATTTTACCAGAGTGTTTTGACGAGCAAGCCCAAGTCGTATGCTGAGGCCGTGGATACTGCTATCCACATTGAGGAGGGCATGAGGAGCCGTCGTACGCACAGCAGGCAGTGCAGGGTGGTAGACATGTTGGTCAGGGAGCTCAGTCGTCTCAGATTTCTCAGTCCCCTCATTTTCCTCAGCAGCAGCAGCAGATGGATCAGCATTCTGGCCGTGGTAGGTTCCGACCTCGCGGTCAGCAATTCAAGAAAAAGTCTGGTTCAGGGTCTTCCGGTTCAGGCAGCTCGAGTAGCAGCGGTTCTCGAGCAGAGTTTTGTGGCTTCTGTGGTGGGAAGCATTCTTCCACCCAGTGTATTGGTGTGCAGGGTACCTGCCATCTTTGTGGACAGCAGGGACACTATGCTATAGTGTGTCCGACAGCTGGGTCGTAACAGGGTGCAGCCAGCCTCAGGGTCGCGGAGGTCAGTCGAGGGGCCGTTCTCAGCAGTTTCAGCAGCCCCGTTTGGGTGAGACTCCGTTTAGGCCGTTTCAGCAGCCTGGCCCTTCGCGCTTTGGGCAGTCGTCTCAGCATTTCTTCCCAGGACCCCAGCATGCTCAGGTTAACGCCATCACGAGGGAGCAGGCGGAGGAGATACCGAGCCGGGTGATTGGAGGTACATGTCTTGTCTTTGAATTTCCTGCTCGTGTGTTGTTTGACACCGGTGCATCGCATTCGTTTATTTCTGATTCGTTTGTTGTTGAGCATGGTCTGTGTACCATCCCTTTGCATGATGTTGTTTCTGTTTCTACCCCTGGTGGTGTGAGCCTATTTTCCCAGGAGGTTTTGTTGGATGGTGTGTTGAGGTTTGGTGAGCATGTTTTGTTAGCGAACTTGATCCGTTTGATGCTTTGGGATTTCGATTGCATAGTTGGAATGGATGTGTTGTCCAACTATAAGGCCTCCGTGGATTGCTTCCATGGGATTGTGCGCTTTAGGCCTTTGTCTGGCGAGAAGTGGGACTTCTACGGTCAGGATTCGCGATCGAAGATTCCGTTGGTTTCCACGATGGAGATGTTCAGTTTGCTATCTTTAGGAAATGCTGGATTTTTGATCTACGCTTTGGATGCATCTTCTTCTTCCTGTGTTCAGCTTAGCGACGTTCCTGTGGTGCGACACTTTCCCGACGTGTTTCCGGAGGAGATTCCTGGTTTTCCTCCGAGGCGGGAGATAGACTTCAGCATAGATTTGGTGCCTGGCACAGCTCCGATTTCTCGTGTCCCGTATCGTCTAGCGCCTGCGGAGTTGAGAGAACTCAAGGTACAGTTAGATGATTTGCTGGAGAAGGGTTTCATACGCCCTAGTATGTCGCCATGGGGAGCACCTATTTTGTTTGTGAAGAAGAAGGATGGCTCAATGCGGATGTGCATTGATTTTCGCCAATTGAATAAAGCCACTGTGAAGAATAAGTACCCGTTACCGAGAATCGATGACCTGTTTGATCAGTTTCAAGGTTCTGCGGTCTATTCGAAGATCGATCTACGATCTGGGTACCACCAGTTGAGGGTGAGAGATCAAGATGTCGCAAAGACTGCGTTTCGTACGAGGTACGGATATTTTGAGTTTTTGGTGATACCGTTTGGGTTGACAAACGTGCCTGCAGTCTTCATGGATCTGATGAACCGAGTCTTCAGAGAGTTCATAGATCAGTTTGTGATTGTTTTTATAGACTACATCCTGGTGGTCTGTTGTAGAGTTTAGAGGTGCCCCAATGGAATTGGGAGCACATTGCGATGGATTTTGTGACGCATCTGCCTCGTTCTAGCCGAGGATGCGATGATATTTGGGTGGTTGTAGACCGTTTGTCGAAGTCTGCACACTTCATTCCCTATGGGATGACCTTCTCGTTGAAGAAGATGGTGAAGCTGTACGTTGATTTCGTTGTTAGACTGCATGGTGTACCAGTTTCAATCGTTTCTGACCGAGATCCGAGGTTTACTTCCAGATTTTGGAAGAGTTTGCAAACAACTTTGGGAACTAGATTGGCTATGAGTACCGCGTATCACCCCCAGACAGATGACCAATCTGAGCGAACTATCCAGACGTTGGAGGATATGTTGCGCGCTGTTGTGTTGGACTTCGGAGGTAGCTGGCAAGACGCGTTGTCTTTGGTTGAGTTTTCGTACAATAACAGCTACCAAGTGATGATTGGTATGGCGCCGTTTGAGGCTTTGTATGGCTTGTGTTGGACTTCGGAGGTAGCTGGCAAGACGCGTTGTCTTTGGTTGAGTTTTCGTACAATAACAGCTACCAAGTGATGATTGGTATGGCGCCGTTTGAGGCTTTGTATGGCAGAAAGTGCAGATCGCCAGTGTGTTGGGAAGAAGTGGGGGAGAAGCAGCTATCTGCCCTAACTTTGTGCAGCAAATGAAAGATCACGTGGATCTTATTAGACAGCGGATGAAAGCTGCCCAGGATCGCCAAGCCAGTTATGCGAATAAGAGGCGTCGACATCTTGAGTTTCAGGTTGGTGATCGTGTATTTCTCAAGGTTTCTCCATTTCGTAGTGTGATGCGCTTTGGACGCAAGGGAAAGTTAGCCCCTCGTTACGTCGGACCGTATGAAATTGTTGAGAGGATTGGCCCTTTAGCGTATCGGATGTTGTTGCCGCCAGAGTTGTCTTCTCTTCATGACGTCTTTCATGTTTCAATGTTGAGGAAGTACGAGCCAGATCCGTCTCACGTGCTTAGAACTGACGAGGTTGAGCTAGATCAGACGTTGAGCTATCAAGAATATCTCTTGCAGATCCTTGGTAGAAAAGAGAAACAGTTGAGGAATAAGACCATTCCGTTGGTGATGGTGCAGTGGAGCAAACACGGTAGGGAAGAAGCTACTTGGGAGCTGGAAGAGAAGATGCAGCGTGAGTGGCCGCATCTGTTTGAGTAGCTGTTGAGCTAAATTTCCAGTAGTTTGTAGCTTTTAGTTGTATTTCCTTCCCTAGTTGTTGTAATTATTTGCTCAGTTATATTGAACTCTTGGCCTTGTGTTGGGCGAGTTCTTGTGTTGGGTTTTAGTTGCTGTTTTGGTTTCTGCTGATTGAGTTGTTTGTTCAGAATTGTTGTTGTTGTTGATTTCGAGGACGAAATCCTTTTTAGTGGGGGAGAGTTGTGAGACCTGGAATTATTAATTTCGATTGATCGGTTGTTTAGAGATTTTGTTGGTTTAGTATCTCTGTTCGTATGTTTGAGTTATATTTTCGGGTCGATTTCCCTCCTTAGAGTAATTCTGGAAGTTTTCGTGATTTTGGTGTTTTGGGTAAAAGCTGGTTTTTGAGGTAGCAGCTGGTTGGTAGTGAAAACCAGTCGAAGCGTGTTTTGGTAGTGCAGGGTTTGAAACGCCATCGTTTGCGTGAAGTCTGGTTGCGCGTGTTGAAATCAGCAGATGCTTTAGCGTATTTGCGTTGAGGGCTAAAACGACTGCGTTTAGATTAGTTGGCGCGACGTCGTTTCGATGTTGCGTCTGGTACCAGCTGGTGGAATCGCGTGTGTGTATCTACTGGTTGTTCAGCAGAAGCAGATGTCAACGCGGGTCAACTTTCCTGTAGCGCAAAGAGGAAACGTCGTCGTTTTGTTGTTGCGACTGGATGTCCAGCTGCGAGAGATTTTTGCTACTGTAGTTTGCGCCTGGTGTTCCTGTAGCTTGCGACTGGATATAATGACGTCAGTGGAGCGACGTTGTTTGAGTTAGTTGCAACGCTGCGTTTTGATGTTGCGACTGGTACCAGCAGAGAGAAGTGTTATGCGTTGCTGTGTTCTTGAGACTGGTTACCCGGTGGAATCGCGTGTGTGTATCTACTGGTTGTTCAGCAGAAGCAGATGTCAACGCGGGTCAACTTTCCTGTAGCGCAAAGAGGAAACGTCGTCGTTTTGTTGTTGCGACTGGATGTCCAGCTGCGAGAGATTTTTGCTACTGTAGTTTGCGCCTGGTGTTCCTGTAGCTTGCGACTGGATATAATGACGTCAGTGGAGCGACGTTGTTTGAGTTAGTTGCAACGCTGCGTTTTGATGTTGCGACTGGTACCAGCAGAGAGAAGTGTTATGCGTTGCTGTGTTCTTGAGACTGGTTACCCAGCTGCTGGTAGTGAGGATTTCGTATCCTATGCGACGTCGTTTGAGTAAGTTGGCGCGACGTCGTTTTGAGAACCAGCCGTTGGTTTGTTTCGCGATTGTTGTAGCGTTATTTGGGGAATCAGCAGTTGGTTACTTGCACCTGCTGGTTCGTTGGTACCTGCTGGTTCGTTGGTACTTGCTGGTTTGGGAGATTGATGTGTCGACTGTTTTTTTCGGTGGATTTTGAGAACAAAATTCAGCAGTTGTGGGAATTATATAAGGAAGACTTGATCTTTGAATTGTGATATCAGTTCCCATACTTAGAATATTTCCCGACATTCGACCTCTGTTCTTCGAACCCTTGGCACTGTTCACCGTGAACTTCTCCGGCCTTTTCCGTCGTTTCCGGCCACCGTTTTTCTCGATTGAGGTAGCGTTGGAATCCTCTTGAGAAGCTCTTTCATCTCGTACCCATTTTGGAAGCTATAGTTGGCTGGATTGAAAGCTTGAAGCTACTGTGTGTTCACGCGTTGCGTCGTTATAGATTTGTGCAGGCTGTGACTTGATTCGTTCCTTGTGGGAATTAGGGTACGTGTTGAGCTTACAAATGCAGCGTTTGAATGGCTTGGATGAAATGGTAGTTGCTTGTATGATGGCTGTCGTGTGCTTATTGCCTGGTGAGGCTGCGGTTGTGAGATAGCCGTGAGCCATGTGGTGTATACTTGCTGGTGTTATTGTGTTTTGCATATGATTTATGCTTATCATATTTCCAGCATGCACATACAAGCATTTGCATCTCTTTCCAGCTTTTGCAGCCATCGTTGTTTTGATGTTGCTGTTCTATGCTACCAGGATGCGATCCCTACTGGGTCTTGTTAGCCCTATGCGCCGAGTGGACCTGTTGAGGCGACCACAGTTCATAGGTTGGGCAATGGTAGGTTGTGTTTTGATGCATCTGGTATTGGTGGGCGAGTAGGGGCGAGTGGGTAGCTCCCACACTCTTGCACTCACCGTGGCCACAGACTGTTGCAGATTTCCTTTGAGCTATGCATTTCGTTCTTTGGCTTCCTCTCTTTGGTTGTATCCTTTGGATGTTGTCCCTCATATCATGCATAGCATCTGCATTTTTATTCTTGCTGTTTATTGCTGATTTATAGTTGCTCTCCGTACTGGGGTTTGACCCCATGTCCCTCTGGGGCTTGGTTGTTTTCTTTGCTTGTTGTGTTGTCCAGGTTATATAGCTGGTCGTGGTGCTGGCCCAGCTGGAGGTGCCCCAGGAGGTGGTTGAGTATCCCAGTAGCGTATAGCTTATATCTATGTATCAGTATTATTAGCCAGGGGATGTCCTGTGCTTTGTCGTTGTATCCAGTGGTTGGAGTCTGGTACATGTATTGCTGCTATACTTGGTTGTTGTGTTGTTGTGTAAATTTTTAACTGGGGTATATTTTGAGTATCGCATTATTTTAAATTATATGTTTTAAACAGTCGGGCCTAAAAGCGAAAATTTTACCCACTTTTTGTTAAGCTTCCGCATGTGTTTGGGTTTTTACTTTGTTGTGAGCACGAGGCCTGACATTCTAGATCGAAGATCCCGTTGGTCTCAACGATGGAGATGTTTAGCTTGTTGTCTTTGGGGAATGCTGACTTTATGATCTACGCTTTGGATGCGTCTTCTTCTTCCCACGTTCAGCTTAGCGACGTTCCCGTGGTGCGACATTTCCCGGATGTGTTTCCGGAGGAGATTCCTGGTTTTCCTCCGAGGCGGGAGATTGACTTCAGCATAGAGCTAGTGTCTGGCACAGTTCCGATTTCGCGTGCTCCTTATCGTCTGGCGCCTGCGGAGTTGAGAGAACTCAAGGTGCAGTTAGATGATTTGCTGGAGAAAGGTTTTATTCGTCCTAGTATGTCACCGTGGGGAGCGCCCATACTGTTTGTGAAGAAGAAGGATGGCTCAATGCGGATGTGCATTGATTTTCGCCAGTTGAATAAAGCCACTGTCAAGAACAAGTACCCGTTGCCGAGAATCGATGATCTGTTTGATCAGTTGCAAGGTTCTGCGATGTATTCTAATATTGATCTTCGTTTCGAGTACCATCAGCTGAGGGTGAGAGAACAAGATGTCGTGAAGACTGCGTTTCGTACGAGATACGGACATTTTGAGTTTTTGGTGATGCCGTTTGGTTTGACCAACGCGCCTGAAGTCTTTATGGATTTGATGAACCGAGTGTTCCGCGATTTTATTGATCAGTTTGTGATCGTGTTCATCGACGACATCTTAGTCTATTCAAAGACTCCTTTGGAGCACAAGGAGCATTTACGGATTGTCCTTCAGACGCTGAGAGACCAGCAGTTGTATGCAAAGTTTTCCAAGTGTGAGTTCTGGTTGGATCGCGTCGTATTCTTGGGACATGTGATTTCAGCCGAGGGGATTTCGGTGGATCCTAGCAAGGTTGATGCCGTTCTGAACTAGGAGCGTCCCAGGAATGTTTCCGAGATTCGCAGTTTCTTGGGTCTGGCTGGCTATTATCGTCGTTTTATTGAGGGATTCTCAAGTATAGCAAAGCCGATGACTCAATTAACTCAGAAGGACAAGAGGTTTGTTTGGACTGAGCAGTGTGAGAATGCTTTTCAACTGCTCAAGGAAAAGTTGACTATTGCGCCTATGTTGGCTCTGCCGTCCGGTTCAGGTGGTTTTGTGTTTGTTCTGACGCTTCTCTTAATGGATTGGGTTGTGTGTTGATGCTAGAATGATCGAGTCATTGCGTATGCCTCGCGGCAGTTGAAACCGCATGAGACTGTTACCCCGTCATGATTTGGAGTTAGCAGCGGTGGTCTTTGCGTTG
>KV013454.1:107508-130797 GCA_001598015.1 Dorcoceras hygrometricum
TTAGCCACCATGCGCCGAGTGGTTAACTACCCCAGTTCATGGGCGAGGCAATAGCAGGTTGAGTTATTTGATGCATCTGGTATTTGGGTAGTGTCATGGCGAGTGGCTCATTACCACACTGTGAACACACCCCGTGGCCACTATTCGTTGTTGATGATTCTTGGAGCTATGTTTGAGTTCTTTAGCTCCCTTGAGGGTCGAGCTTTCCGTTGATATCCGGTGTCTCATGCATAGCATCTGCATTTTATCTTATGCATTTCCTTAGCTGTTTCTTTTGCTCTCCGTACTAGGGTTTGACCCCATGTCCCTCTGGGGCTTGGTTTGTTTCCTTGTTTGTGTTGTTTTCAGGAAACCCAGGTTTTACAGCTGGTCGTGGCTTTAACCCAGCTGGTGGTGCCCCAGGAGGTGGTTAGCGTGTCCCAGTTGCGTATAGCATATATATATATATGTATCAGTTAGCTAGGGGGATGCCCTGCGCTTCGTTATTGTATCCCGTAGTTGGAGTCTGATACATGTTGTCGTTGGATGTTGTTATGCTATACTATTTTTGTTGTGGTTGGATTTTAAACTGGCTTTCGTATTTTGAGTATTCTTGTATTTTAATTATATGTTTTAAATCGTCAGGCCTAAACGCGAAAATTTTACCCGCTTTTTGATAAGCTTCCGCATGTGTTCGTATGTTTTACTCTGTTTAGAGTACGAGGCCTGACAATCAACCAGCCGACGATCAATCAGTCGTTGCACCAACTGATGTTGATAACCAAGATGTTGCGCAACCAGTCGCAAGCACTTCAAGACCAACGACTGGTGTAACAGCTGCAAGCATGTCTTCACCAACGACTGGCCAACCAGTTGCAAGCACTTCAAGACCAACGACTGGTGTAACAGCTGCAAGCATGTCTTCACCAACGACTGGCCAACCAGTCGCAAGCACTTCAAGACCAACGACTGGTGTACCAGCTGCAAGCACAGACTTTCAAATGGTATCGTTACCACCAGCTGGACAACCAGACGCAAGCACATCATATCACCCGGTTTTAAGACCAGCGTCTGGACAACCAGTCGCAAGCACCTCTTCCCAACTGGAAACAGGCGCACAAGCCAACAATGCTCAACATCAAATGGCGTCTGCTAATCTAGTCGTTGCAAACCATCCAGAAACACAGGGGGAACAAAGAACAAATCCATTTGGACTTGATCTCCGGTGGAATAAAAATCATCCACCCGAGCAAGTCATAGGTAATTTCGAATCCCCTGTTCGCACACGAGGCCAGCTATCTCATGATCATTTTGATGCTGCATTTCTTTCGCATATAGAACCTAAGCAGATAGATGAAGCCTTAGCTGACCCAAGCTGGATAGACGCTATGCAAGAAGAGTTAAATCAGTTTGAACGTAATAAAGTATGGACACTTGTACCTAGACCTAATAATCATTCAGTGATAGGAACACGTTGGGTCTTTAGGAACAAGCTGAATGAAGATGGCATAGTAACAAGAAACAAAGCTAGCTGGTAGCGCAAGGATTTAGACAAATGGAAGGTATAGATTTTGATGAGACCTTCGCACCAGTAGCAAGATTAGAAGCCATTCGCATGTTCTTAGCTTATGCTGCATTCAAAGACTTTAAAGTCTTTCAAATGGTTGTTAAGAGTGCCTTTCTTAATGGCGTCTTAACAGAGGAAGTGTATGTTGCACAACCTCCTGACTTCGTTAATCATGCACATCCAGACTTTGTTTACAAACTGGATAAAGATCTGTATGGGTTGAAACAAGCACCCAGAGCTTGGTATGATACACTATCATAGTTCTTAATCGAGCATGACTTTACAATAGGTACAGTGGATAAGACTTTGTTCAAATTTGTCAAAGCTGACCATATTCTATTAGTTCAAATATATGTCGATGACTTTATCTTTGGGTCAACTAACCCCAAACTGTACCAGAAGTTCTCTAAGTTGATGCAGGACAAATTCGAGATGAGCATGATGGGGGAGTTGACATTCTTTCTGGGCTTACAAGTTCGAAAACTGGAAAATGGTATATTCATCAACCAGGCGAAATATACGAAAGAATTGCTGAAGAAGTTTGGTATGGACAACTGTTCAGTAGCAGCAACTCCAATGAGCTCCTCGATAAAGTTAGATAAAGATGAAGCTGGATCTGCCATTGAGGTATCCCTTTATTGTGGTATTATAGGCTCTTTGCTTTACTTAACTGCTAGCAGACCAGACATCATGTTTGCAGTCTGTATGTGTGATAGATTTCAAGCAGAGCCAAAGCAATCGCATTACATAGCTGTAAAGCGAATATTTAAATATTTAAAGGGTACTTCCAACGTGGGTCTTTGGTATCCCAAAGACTCAGGCTTTCAACTAATTGGTTATAGTGATGCAGATTACGCAGGATGCAGGATTGATCGCAGGAGCACAAGTGGAACATGTCAATTCTTAGGGGATCGACTGATCTCCTGGTTCAGTAATAAGCATACGTCAATTGCCACGTCAACAGCTGAAGCAGAGTACCTCGCTGTTGGCAGTTGTTGCGCTAAAATCCTCTGGATTCAACATAAATTGAAGGATTATGGCATTGATGCTTCCGAAGCTCCTATTCTCTGTGACAACACAAGTGCGATAGCGATCACCCAGAACCCTGTGCTGCATTCGAGAACCAAACACATCGACATCAGGCATCATTTCATCAGAGACCACGTGCTAAATAAGGACGTCCGGTTGGAGTATGCGTCGATGGAGCAACAAGTTGCTGACATCTTCACCAAACCCCTACCAGACGCTAAGTTCTCTTATTTTAGAAATATTTTAGGTCTCCTTGAATTGCCTTGATTGTCTGGGCACTAAAATTTGCAGGTTGTTAGCCATCACTTCACTCAGTTGCTAGTCATGTGTTCAGGGGGAACAGTAGACAACCAGTCGAGAGAAGCATGTTGTGTTGGAAATATACTAGTCGCGGTAAGTACCAGTCGCAGGGGGAACCAAGATCTGGATTGTTAAGTGTGACGTCGTCTGAATATGCTACGTCTGGATACACTCAGATGTTACATATATACAGTCGATACTTATTTGTGACCAGATCTTGCCTACCTTGCGATACATTAAAAACCAGCTGCGAGGTTGTAAAACCAGACGCAGCAATTGTGATTTAATATTTTTGGAGCGCGTTTACTGTACGATTAAAATATTTCTTTTATAAATATCTTTTGAAAATATTTTGTTCGATTAAAATATTTTGAAAATATCTTTATTTAAATCATTTTCAAAAATAGTACGTGTTGCTGGATGATTGACACGTGTTTTTGTCATCATTCCAAAAGTCACATCTACACCGTTCCCTATTTCTGTAACTTTTCGCATTCCTTATAAATTACGGCGTACTCTGTTCATCTTCTTCTACCTTGCAACATTTGCTTTCTCGTACTCTCATATTTTCTTGCGTTCTCTCTTGCGAATATTTCTTTTCAGGTATTCGTCATTCACTCCCCTACAACAATGGCCTCATCTCTAATTAACAGCAGCCACCACGTCGATTTCGAATCAGTTTTTGGTTTCGACGATGCGGGTATGGTTCAGATGTTTGAAACACTCATTACTACGGGATTGAAGAACTTCTTGGGTTGTCCTGCCGTATTCTATGAGGCTGCTCTTACCGAGTTCTTCACAAATGGGTCAGTGCGATATGGGTTGGTGGTTAGTACAGTAAATGGCGTGACTATGGAAATTTCTGAGAAAGTGTTTGCAGAGGCATTTGAACTTCCGATTGATGGGTTGACAGATTTGTCAGATGTGCCCAAGAACCTGGTATTTGATGCTCGGAGCCTATTTTCTGCTTCCAAGGAGCAGGTCAGTATATCCTGCTTCAAAGAGGAAATGAAAATAGAGTATCGCCTTCTTCACGATATTCTGGCGAAGACACTCTTTGTCAAAGCGGGGTCGTTTGATGCAGTGACCCGCGAACGCTTTATGTTGATGACGGCTATCACATTTGATGTGAAAGTTAACTGGAGCAATCTCTTGTTTGGGGTGATGAAGCCATGGTAACGCCTGGTTCTAGGCAGGCTAAAGGTTTTGCAATTCAAATTGGTGTTATTTTGCAGAAGGTACCAGGATTGGGTTTGGGAGACTCGAGACCATTTCCTGCTTCTCAAGTTTTGACAGAAAAGACAGTGCATAGATTTGTGAATATCAATGAACAGGTTGGAATGGAGAATACTGCAGCCTCTCCACGGGTGAAGAAGACCCCTGTGAAGAAGGCTGTGTCTAAGAAGAGACAAGTTGGTGCTGGTGAGGAGGCACCGATGATGAAGAAAAAGCGTACCACCAAGGGAAAGCCAGCCGCCATTGCACTAGAGGCAGTACCTATACAAATTATTGAAACAACAGTAGAGATGCCAGCTGAGCAGCCTTCCAAGCACGAACGAGAAACTCAAAAGAGGAAGAGGAGGCTGGTTCTCGACGATGCTGATGAAACTGGTGATAGTGCGCCTGAACAACCAGCTGCAGAGATTGCGGCTGGTGCACAAGTCCCAATTGTTGATGACCCAGTCGCAACACAACCAGATATAGTACCGACTGTTGAGGCCACAACTGATGATCCAGTCGCAATGATTGAGAAAATTTTGAATCAACTGGATACAGTCGCTGGAACTGATGGTGGAGATCAACCTGCCGCACCAGCTACAGAATCCACATCCTGGTTTGATCTACCGTTTATGCTTGCTAGACGAGAAGCTGAGGATTATTATCAAGTGACACAGACGAGGATTTGGAACAAATTTTCACAGAAATTTATACAGCTGGAACAACAGATGGAACAGTGAGTATTGAACAGACTTTGGAGTTAGTTGATGAGACAGGACCTGTGACCAGAACTATCAGTAGCAAGAAAGTTGCTGAGGAGCACATGTCAATCGATGATCTTCTGTTGAAAATCTCAGATAACATGTTGTTACCATCAGTCACCGCCGCATAAATTACGAAGATTCGGCTTGGTGAATCAATAAACATCCGTGAAGTCAAGGAAAACGATTTGTATTATGCCAGTCTGCCCCGCATTTCTATGCTATATAAGGGAAAGGAAATCTTGGAGGAGGATGAGCCTGTGAAGGGAAATCCTGCCCGGGAGATGGTGGAGCTTATCTGTGGCGATGTGGAGTTTCTTGTACAACTTCGTGATCGAGTGATGATCGACGTAGTTTAATTCTTTCATTCTTTTCGTTTGAATAAATTGACTAATCTTGATGCCTTGCTGGAGTTGAAAGAAAAGGAGAAACTGATGTTAGAGTGGGATGAAACAGATTCTTTGGAGACTGCTGTCAAGAGAAAGGTGTATATATTGGCAAAGTACAGAGAGATGCTGCTCAGGAAGTTTTTGGACTCTCATAGAAAATACTTCATTCCTGGCCAGCCTTGGACAGCAACAACATCTCAAATCATTGATCTACTTACTGTTGCCCATTCCAAATCTTTAGAAGCCTTAGTGGCACAGCATAAAGAGCATGGCCTACCTATAGAGCAACCGTGCACTTCGACGTTTCTTGATACATATATCGGTAGTGGTGCTGTACTTGCACAGTTCTTTTCTCAGGCCAAATCCACATGTTGGGTACGGCCATTGGTTTTGATTGATGGTGTGTGGACACCCATTCAGGGCACTGATTTCTGGAGGAGCAGTTGCAAGTTTTCCTTGTTTGTAAATAGAAAGAAGCTGCCAGAAACTGTGATTGAAGACACTTTTGTCCCGCATGTGTTCTTCATTGAACCAGTACAGTATTGGGGAGCGTCCCCTGCCTTGATCAAGACTTGGGGTTGGCACAGAGTATGTACAGATATTGTTCGATATAAAATGTTTGGCTGTTTGAGACCTGTGCGTGAAGATGTTTGCACAGATATCGTTGTATATAATTTGGGAATTGAGCGCATTCGAACGAGTTTTCGCAATATTTTTGCGCATGGTATTTTTACAGAGTTTTGTTGGCTATTTCCGTGATTCAGTTGTACAGAATTTATCAGATTTTGAGGAGTATTCTTCGGATGGATCTACTGTTTATCGTTCTCCCTCTCCCTTGCTTGATGAACCACTCGCATTAGGTACTTCTCCTATATCTCCGCGCCAAGAGTCTTCTTCCTCATCTACTGATGTGTCTATGCATTTCGATAAAGATGATATTCTGTTGGATGACAATGCAAGTGTTCAGCCTACGCTCTCAGATGTTCCTGCTGATATCTCTCCACTTTTTGATGATTTGAAAACTTATCTCTCAAAACGTATGGATACTGCTAACAGTGATATCCTATCTAGACTCCATACAGTTGAAAGAGGTATTCAAGAAACTCTAGGCCAGCAAAATGACTACTTCCGAGGCTTAATACAGAGTGCTCGACAGGATGCGCAAACTCAAGATAATATTCAGACACTGCGCTTCAATGAATTTCGCAAAAATATTCTGGCTCAAAATGCATCTATTTTTACTGGATTAGCTGATGTTAGGAAGGAGGTGCAGGAGCTCAATGCCAAAGTAGATATTATGGCCACAAACTTGGAGAGTGTTAAGAAATATGTTGAGACCTCGAAGGAAGCCATCTCCCATCAACTTCTGGAGTTTCAAGCTGAGGCGCAGGCAAATCATAATATTCTTCATGCCTAGTTGAGCGAGCTTGTTGCATATATTAATCGGGGTGGTGATAACAAAAAGGGGGAAAGTAGCAGCAGCCGAGGACCTCAACCTCCACCACCTCCAGTTGATCAAATCAGAGGCACTGGTGTTAATGTTAGTACACCAGATTTTGCGCAAAGAGTTGAAATGGCACAGAGAAAAATTATGGAGAGAGTAATGGATACTGATAGACGCAAAAGTCTGTTGGAGGCTGAAAGGGATAGAGAAAGAAGAAGAAGGGAATTGAGTGGATCAAAGAGAAGAAGAAGACATTAGGATAGAATTGGTATTAATTTTTGTACAAATCTTGTGTACAATTTTCTTGTTAATGAAAGCTTGCATTCCAGCAGTTCGTGTGAAACTTATTTTTGCCTATTTATTTATCTCGGCTGCTAGGTTTTGTCATCACCAAAAAGGGGGAAATTGTTAGGATAAAATTTATGGTTTTGGTGATAACAAAAGTTAAGTTAAATCTGGATAATCAGACGCAATTTGTAGTAGTTGTGAATCCAGACGACATGCTTATCCAGACGGTGGCTACAGTAAATCAGTTGTGGGGTGAAACCAGTCGTCAGCTACAGTGGAGTGGTAAATCAGTCGATGGGTTATCCAGACGAGATCTACAGTGAATCAGTCTTGGTATCGAATCAGTTGCAAGCTACAGTGGATTGCTTAACCAGACGCAAGCTACAGTGGATTTCTTTACCAGACGCAAGCTACAGTGGTTTGTATTATCAGACGCAAGTATTTGAGTGTTAGCGTATTGTGATAAAGATTGCAAAACGACATCGTTTGAATAAGTTGGAACGACAGCGTATTGGAACCAGTCGAGAGCTACAGTAATTTGTGAATCCAGTCGTTGTTTTGATACCAGACGCAGTAATCCAGACGTTGGAGTGTTTATTGATGTATAGCGTAAACTACGTCGTTTTGATAAGTTGAAACGACAGGGTTTGGGTTAATGCTAAAAATCAAACGGTGGATTTTGAAAGGAAACCAGTCGTTGCACTCTCAAGCATATTCCAGTCGCAACATGTTATTCAAAGATGAAGAAATTTCAGGTGCAAGCGATAAAGAAATTCAAATACGATTGTTTACTCAAATTGGAAAAGATTAACAGAATCGTACAAATTGCCTGGAATTTAGGAGACAACGTCGGTACTATTTTGGGTAAATAGTACATATTTACAGAGGTTGTTATACGGTATTGTACAGATATGGAAATCGACAAATTAGCTCTGACAGTGTGCAATTTACCTTGTAGTGGCAGAGAATACGGTTACGAATTATCAGAATTTAAAAACGGATTTTATTTCCTTAGCAATTCAAATGACCGTTGAGCGAAGACTATAAATACCAGCAGTTTTGAATCGAAGAAAACACTCACTCTTGCTATTGCTGAAACGCTGCCAAATTGATTTCTGAGATACTTGCATTCTGAAGTTATCTTTCAAGCTCTCAAAGACTCGAAGAACCTTACAGTTCAAATCTTACATAGATATACCTTTGAGTCATCCTCTGGTTCACATTGTTGAATCGTGTTTCTTTGTTCAGAAACCAGATGATTTTACAGCACTCAAATTACTGTATTCATTGTTATTATCATTATTGAGTCTGTAACAAACGTGCTCTTAAAAGCAGTTTGAAAATATTACAAAGTGTTGTAAACCAGCAGCTGCATCTGCGTTGAAGTTTGTGAAGTTTGTGGAGTTGCTAGGAGTTCATACAAGTGAGGTTTGTGTGATCGGGTGTCTGCAGAAGGACTGTGTACATCAAATCTTCTAGTGTATCCTTCCTGAAAAAGGAAGAAGGGGAGACGTAGGATATTTATATCCGAACTTCCAGAAACAAACTCTGTCCCTCTAGCTCTTTACATTTACGCATTTACTTAATGTTTACTGTTCACAAATTAATCGGCTTCATTCCGCACTTTTTAGTTAGCCGAGAGATTTGCACTTAACTGAGATACCTCAAGTCTAGTAACACGAACTTGAGTTAAGCAGCGCGTGTAAAACATTTTGAAAAGAATTTGAAATAGAAAAATCGAAGGAGTTCTTTCAACCCCCCATTCTGAACTCCTGTACTTGTTTTGATCCTATTTTTGGGACCATCAGGATATACACAGACTACCACCACATAGAGAGCTGGAATTCACAATCGATCTAGTACCAGGATCCGCACCTGTATGCAGACCACTCTATCGCCTAGCTCCATCAGAGATGAGGGAATTGAAGGAACGGATCCAAGATTTGTAAGATAACGGTTTCATTAGACCGAGCACGTCACCATGGGGAACCCCTGGGTTGTTTGTTAAGAAGAAAGATGGGAGTCTGAGGTTGTGTAAATATTACAGAGTGCTGAACAAGCTGACCATTAAGAATAAATATCCCCTTCCTAGGATTGAGGATCTTTTGGATCAGCTGAAGGGATCAATAGTCTTTTTTAAGATCGACTTGAGATCTGGTTACCATCAATTGAAGATTAAACCAGCTGACATACAGCCTTTAGAACCCGCTATGGCCATTGTATAAGTGAATGTGAGCGGGCATATGACTGATCAGTCGTAATAATCAACGTACGTGGCGGTGTGGTTCATCCCGATATCTCACGAGGATCCCTATATGTCACACCTCCTATAATTTCCACTTCACTATGTCATGATCACATGGATCCATAGGCCCTATAATCACCTAAAAACAGGGGATCCTCGGGCCCGGCTACCCGGCTAAGTCCCATCGTAGACTTTGCCACATCACTTCAATCCCTCGGGTTTTAACTTAAAAAAATATGCCTGATCATTTCATAAAATCTCATGATGCGTGAATTTCTTAAAAGCATGTAATTTAAAACTTAGCCCGCTAATGTATATTTAATCATTTCCTTGAAAACGTTTACGTACATAAAATACTACATATATAATTAAATATACACTTACGGGCTTCACATTTTTCTACTTCGGTAAAGGATTGATTCCGGGGCCAGTCTCACCACTTCTAGACCAAACATCGCTCTAAACTCGGCCGATGAAACGAATGTTCACCGCTTTTTCCCATTTTTGTCTATTTTCTTTAAATTTTTGATTTCTTAAAATCAAGACTAAAAGGGACTAATTAAAATAAATTTTGACTTCTAAAAATCAATTTGGGACTTATTAAAATCGATTTTGACTTTTAAAATCAATTTAATTCAATTTTTACCTCGACAGCCGATTTTGACCAAAAGACCGATTTTGACCAAATTAAATCCCAAAAATCGATTTTGACTCTAATAAAATACCAAAGGCCCTAATTGTGACAAAAACTTTAAAATTAAACATAAATTAATTTATTCAAAAGGTTTGACTCAATTTTGACCTTCTGGCTAATTTCTTTAAAATTGGACATTTGACATATTAATTAAAATAACAGGTCCATAATTATAATAACTTGACCCCATTTTAAAATATTTGACTCGAGACTCGATGAACCGATCTGGTCCAATCGAACCAGTCAAAACCGATTCACTTAGACAGAACCAATTCCCCAAAAATTAACCTAGGCCGAAACACGCACACACCCATGCAGCGCCGCCGCGACCAGCAGCCACTTCTCAAGACCGTTCTCCCTGCTCCGGCCACCACTGCCGGAGCCCTTCCGGCTGGACCATCCCCAGGTCCAGACGGTCCTAACCTAACCGACCATGGTCCCAACGGAGCACGTATGAAGGAGAACGACCCGCTCAAAGCTGGCGCACGGCGCTGCGAAGGAACACGCAGAGCGCGGTGTTCTCCTCCTAGCCCATGGTTCGTCCGACAACACCCAACTAAGGACCACTCCTAGCCTTCCTTAGGACCCCATTGAACCACCTAATAACGATTCGAGGTCCCTTAGGCAGCCCCTGAACCGAAGCCATGCAAGAAAGGTTCAAAGCCGTGAGATGTAACATGAGATATTTCATGAACCATGAACAAGATGAGTAGATATGAACAATACACTTGTAATTCACACGAATTTTCATAAAAATCAGTCTAATACAGTTTAAATGGTGAGAAAATGGATTGATATAACATGCCTGGGTTTAAGAAGACGTAGATCTGCGAGGTACGGACGTTGTAGACGTGGATCAGGGCGCAACCGGCTTTGGATCACCAAGCTCCTTCAAAGGCTGGAAATTTTTGAAAGTTTGTGTGCATGTGAGGGAGGGGACGGCTGGTGCAAAGAAAGGAGGCTAGGTTTTGTGTAAGGTGTGATCAAGGAATAATTAAAGTGCCTAATATGACCCATACTAATTTAAATTAAGAAAATACAAGCTTGCCCCTCTAATTAAATAAAAAATGCTTAAAACTCATACTTGGGCTTTAATGGTTATAAAATTTCGAAATCTAGGCCTCCTCGTAATTTAAAATGCCTTAAATCTCAATATACCAGCCCGTATAGGCGTAAAACGGGTTCCCCTCCAAAATAATTATAATATGACCCATACTAATTTAAATTAAGAAAATACAAGCTTGCCCCTCTAATTAAATAAAAAATGCTTAAAACTCATACTTGGGCTTTAATGGTTATAAAATTTCGAAATCTAGGCCTCCTCGTAATTTAAAATGCCTTAAATCTCAATATACCAGCCCGTATAGGCGTAAAACGGGTTCCCCTCCAAAATAATTATAAAAATACCAATTTCCAAAAATATTTGCTTAAAATAAAATAAATTCATTCTTAAAATCTCATAACTTAAAAATCTCAAAAATCATTTTTATTCCGGTCGATCCTAATCTCGTCCACACGTCCGTAGCTCAAGCAGGCTGAAAATAACACATGCATACCATGCAGTATAAAATCATAAATAAATCACATAATAAGGCATGTAATCATTTAAAATATTTCCCCCTAGTCATGCACTCATTTCTACGTAGTCAGGAAATTCTAGGCGTTACAACTCTCCCCCCTTATAGGAATTTCGTCCCCGAAATTGAGTACGTACCGAATAACTCCGGGTAGCACGTCCGCATGTCGGCCTCAGTCTCCCACGTAGCTTCATCATCCGAGTGATTCTGCCACCGAACCTTGACAATCGGAATACTCCGTGCTCTCAGCATACGCTCCTCCCTAGATAGAATCTGCACAGGTCGCTCCTCAAAGGATAAATCTGGTGCCAACTGGAGCGGCTCAAAATCCAACACATGAGATGGGTTCGGAATGTACTTCCGCAGCATCGAGATATGGAAGACATTATGCGCTGCTGACAGACTGGATGGTAACGCTACTCGATAAGCCAGAGTACCAATCCTCTCCAATATCTCGAATGGCCCAATAAACCTAGGGCTAAGCTTGTCTCTTCGGCCAAAACGCATCACGCCCTTCATGGGCGATATCCTCACAAACACATGATCTCCCACAGCCAGCTCCAGATCTCGTCGTCTCTGATCGGCATAACTCTTCTGACAACTATGGGCTATCCTCATCCTATCCCGAATCCTCGTCACAACATCTGCTGTCTGCTGCACTAACTCCGGCCCAGTAAGCACTCTCTCTCCAACCTCGTCCCAGTGTACGAGAGATCTGCATCTCCTCCCATACGACGCCTCATACAGAGCCATCCCAATCGACGCCTGGAAGCTGTTGTTGTACGTGAACTCTACCAGTGGCAGTCTCGAATCCCACGTACCCTGAAAATCAATCACACAAGCTCTCAGCAATCCTCTAAAATCTGGATGACCCTCTCTGGCTGTCCGTCTGTCTGCGGATGAAAAGCTGTACTGAACGAAAGTCTAGGCCCCAAAGCAGCATGTAAGCTCCTCCAAAACGTAGATGTGAATCTGGTGTCTCTGCCCAACACTATCGAGACTGGTATGCCATGCAGTCTGACCACCTCTCGGATATAAAGCCCTGCGTACTTCGTCAGGGTGAAAGTAGTCTTCACCGGTAGGAAGTGCGCTGACTTGGTGAGTCTGTCCACAATCACCCATATAGCCGTGAACCCTCTGGGACTCCTGGGCAATCCAACCACAAAATCCATCATGATATGCTCCCACATCCACTCAGGGATGGAAAGTGGCTGCAACAACCCTGCCGATCGCTGATGCTCCGCCTTGACCTGCTGACAAGTCAAGCACTAAGACACGAATCTCCCTATGTCTTTCTTCATCCCTGGCCAACAATACAAGTTCATCAAATCTCTGTACATCTTCGTACTCCCTGGATGGATGGAGTACGTCGATGCATGAGCCTCAGATAATATCTCGGCTCTCAACTGACCAGTGCTTGGCACCCACATCCGGCCTCTGAAACAGACTATCCCATCCTCAACAGTGTACAGAGCTCGTCCTATGTCCTCATCATGCTGCCTCCACTGCTGTAACTACTCATCGGAGGCCTGCCCCTCTTTGATCCAATCACGAAGAGTCGGCTGAATCGTGAGTGCTGCTAAGCTCGGCGCACGGCCTCCTGAATTAAGCTCTAGACCAAGCCTCTCTAACTCAGTCTGTAGTGGCCTCGCAACTAACAAACAAGCCACCACTGCAGTCTTCCGGCTCAAAGCGTCTGCCACTACATTAGCCTTACCCGGATGGTAGCTAATGTCACAGTCATAATCCTTCACCAACTCTAACCATCCGCGCTGCCTCATGTTCAGCTCCTTCTGGGTGAAGAAGTACTTGAGACTCTTGTGGTCGGTGAATATCTGACACTTCTCGCCGTACAAATAATGTCTCCATATCTTCAGCGCAAACACCACTGCAGCAAGCTTCAAATCATGCGTCGGATAGTTCTGCTCATAACTCTTCAGCTGCCTCGACGCATATGCAATAACCTTACCACCCTGCATCAGAACTGCACCCAAACCTCTCAAATACGCATCTGTGTAAACCACAAACCTCCTCGTGGTCCACTGGCATACTAATACTGGTGCTGAAGTAAGGTCCTCCTTCAGCTGATCAAAACTCCTCTGACACTCGGGACTCCACTCCCCCAGTTCTGCACTACCTCCACCTTCGATGGGTCCACAGAAATCCCATCTCTCGATACAATATGCCCTAAGAAAGCTACCTACTCTAACCAAAACTCGCACTTGCTGAACTTGGCATACAATCTATGCTCCCTCAAATTCTGCAAAGCCATCTGCAAGTGCTGTTTGTGCTCCTCCAAGCTCCTCGAATAGATCAGAATATCGTCGATGAACACAATGATGAACTGGTCTAGATACTGCCTGAATACCCTGTTCATCAGATCCATGAAAATCGCTGGGGCATTTGTCAAGCCAAACGGCATCACCAAAAACTCGTAGTGGCCGTAACGTGTCCTAAAAGCAGTATTGGATACGTCCTACTCCCTAACTCTAAACTGATGGTAGCCAGATCTCAGATCAATCTTTGAGAACACCGAAGCTCCCTGCAACTGATCAAATAAATCCTCAATGCTCGGGAGTGGATACTTATTCTTCACTGTGACTATGTTCAGCTCCCGGTAGTCAATGCACAACCTCATGCTACCATCCTTCTTCTTCACAAACAACACTGGCGCGCCCCATGGAGAAAAGCTAGGGCGTATGAACCCCTTATCAAGAAAATCCTGTATCTGCTCCTTAAGCTCCTTCATCTCGGTTGGAGATAATCAATAAGGTGCCTTAGAGATGGGCACTGTCCCTGGCATCAGCTCAATAGAAAACTCCACCTCTCGCTCCGGTGGAACTCCCACTACATCATCAGGAAAGACGTCTGCATAATCCCTGACTACCTCCACATCAGATAGTGAAGGGCCTACTGAACCTCCCAAAGCGGTAACGCTGGCCAAGAATGCCTGACATCCATGCTCAACTAGCTTCCTGGCCTGTAGAAAGGATATGAACCTGGGCTTCCGCGGCCTCCTAGCTGCCTCAAATAAGAAGGCCTACTTCACTGGCGGTCTGATAGAAACTGTCCTCTGCTGGAAATCAATCACGGCTCCAAACTCTGTCAGCCAATCCATGCCTAGGATGAGGTCGAATCCTGTCATCGGCAACACGACCAAATCTGCTCTAACTGCATGATCCTGAAATGTCATCGTCAGACCCTGCACGAAGCTGGTCGTCGACAACTCCTCTCCTGATGGAACCGTCACGGCGAGAGCTACCCCCATGCTCTCCGAAATAATTCCCATCCTCTGTGTGAATGCACTCGAAATAAACGAGTGGGTCGCCCCTGAGTCTAGCAAAGCGAGTGTAGTGACCCCATGCACACGAATCTCTCATGAAACAGAAACGTCACACAGGTAAGCATTTACGGTCATACTAAATCCCAAAAAGCAGATTAGATACCTAAAACAGTTCTAAGTTCGCTAGTCCTATCCGTCAAAGTTCTCAAGCCAATTTCTAGAAGTCTTACAGTTCCCACCTATGTTCACCTAGCCACTAAGGCAACAAGTTTCCTAGCAGTGCTCTATCTAGCATGCAGTTCTAAAACACCAAGTTAATGACATGGCAAAACACAAAAACGACAGAAATCTAAACGGAATACCTGTGAGCAAAGTCGTGTCCGAATCTGTAGCCTCAGCATGCATCACGAACACGCGACCGGTACCCTGTCTCCTCTTAGGGCAGTCCCTAGAAACATTCCCTGGCTCCTTGCAGTGAAAACACCTGCCAGTCCCTAGCAAACAAGGTCCTGGATGCCGCTTACTGCACTCCTTACAGACTGGAAACTCTGCAGGTCTAGGGGCGCTGGCCCCCTGCTGCTGTGGCCTCTGCTGGCCCTGTGGCCTTTGCTGCTGCTGAGATGGGCCCTTAGAAGGCCCCTGAAAAGGTCTATTCGCCGGTGGCTGCAAAGACTTGACCCTGACTGGCTGCTGCATCTGTCTCTTATTCTGATAGACCTCCTCATATCCTTCTGGCCCCTCTTAGACCGGTAAGCCCTGTTCACTGCCGCTATATAGGTCTCCACGTCCGCCATGTTGACATCGTGGTGGATGTCAGGTCGCAGTCCATCAGTAAACTGCCTCAAATTCTCACTCTCAACTGTAGCAATCGAGGGCACAAAGGTACACCATCGCTCAAACTGTCTCACATACTCGGCAACCGACTTGTCTCCCTGGCGGAGACTCATAAACTCCCGAATCAGCTGGCTCCGAGAATCTACAGGAAAATACTTCTCGTAAAAGACTTTCTTGAACTCTCCCCAAGACAGGCTCTCCAGATACAGCCCAACCACTGCGCCCTTCCACCATAGGGCAGCGTCTCCCTTCAGCATGAAAATAGCACATCTGACCTTGTCGGCGTCCGCCAGCCCCATGTAGTCGTACATAGTCTCCATGGATCGAATCCACTCCTCAGCAACAAGTGGATCAGTGGTGCCAGAAAACTCCTTAGGTCCCTGATTGCGGAACCTCTCTACAATGTCTTCTTCATGCGACTTCCCGGGTCGCTCTGACTGACGCTCTAATAGCCTGGTAATCCCAGCTAGCATGTCCACGCTAGCTCGCTCATACGGAGTCAACTGAGGTGGTGGGGGAGGATGAGGTGTAGCACCATCCTATGGGGTCCTAGCACGTCGGGGAGGCATTGTTCTGATACACCAAAATCTTATAACGTAAATCTAAGTGCATGACTAAGCGTCGATTTTTAAAATTCTAAGGCCAAAAATATCATATAAGGGTAAAACATGCAGCATATTAAAATAAACATAAATAATAAAATATTTTTAACTCACAGACTGGTAGTGCGACTTCTGAGCTCCACGCAGCAGGAAAGTACCCCACCAGAACCACCGCTCTGATATCAACTGAAACGAACCGGACTATAGAATTTGTTTATTAAAACATATGCGGAAGCAAACATAAACTTAAAGTATGGCTCGTTCCTTTCTAAAAATTTCTAAATCATTTTCTCAAAAATACTTTAAACATAAATAAAGGAATACTTAAAACGTTGAAACATTCAAGCGGAATAAATTCACTGAGTAAAAATGCTGAAAGTAAACATGTTTAAAAAAACCAATATCTGAAATTGTATCATGACAGACTAAAACATAAAGGCGGCCACGGGGTACTGCTGCAACAGGCGCTCAGACGTCCTCATCGCCAGTCGTGATAAGCTCATCGGCAGGGTCATCACCTGCACCATTTAAACCTAGTGAGCCTAGAGGCTCAGTATGCTTTATCGTAATACATAACAAGATACATACTAATAAGATCGCATGCAAGCATATACTTGTAATTAAAATAACGTTAAAGCGTGAATGCTTGCATGATATTAAAACATTTCATATCGTACATTTCATATCATATAACATATAAGGCACGGAATAACATAACCTGAAAAACGTATAAGTCGTATCAGTGAATGTGAGCGGGCGTATGACTGATCAGTCGTAATAATCAACGTATGTGGCGGTGTGGTTCATCCCGATATCTCACGAGGATCCCTATAATCACCTAAAAACAGGGGATCCCCGGGCCCGGCTACCCGGCTAACTCCCATTGTAGACTTTGCCACATCACTTCAATCCCTCGGGTTTTAACTTAAAAAAACATGCCTGATCATTTCATAAAATCTCATGATACATGAATTTATTAAAATCATGTAATTTAAAACTTAGCCCGTTAATGTATATTTAATCATTTCCTTGAAAACGTTTACGTACATAAAATACTACATATATAATTAAATATACACTTACGGGCTTATACATTTTTCTACTTCGGTCAAGGATTGATTCCGGGGCCATTCTCACCACTTCTAGACCAAACATCGCTCTAAACTCGGCCGATGAAACGAATGTTCACCGCTTTTTCCCATTTTTGTCTATTTTCTTTAAATTTTTGATTTCTTAAAATCAAGACTAAAAGGGACTAATTAAAATCAATTTTGACTTCTAAAAATCACTTTGGGACTTATTAAAATCAATTTTGACTTTTACAATCAATTTAATTCAATTTTGACCTCGACAGCCGATTTTGACCAAAAGACCGATTTTGACCAAATTAAATTCCAAAAATCGATTTTGACTCCAATAAAATACCAAAGGCCCTAATTTTGACAAAAAACTTAAAATTAAACATAACTTTAATTTATTTAAAAGGTTTGACTCAATTTTGACATTCTGGCTAATTTCTTTAAAATTGGACCTTTGACACATTAATTAAAATAACAGGTCCATAACTTGACCCCATTTTAAAATATTTGAATCGAGACTCGATGAATAAAGGGGCTTGGAGTTAAAGGTTTTTATGGGGGAGATACTTGGATTTTTATTTTAACTTCCTTGTCCAGTAGGCCAACGCAATAGCTCTCATAGATTGGTATGTCTCGAGATGTCTCTATAAGGTGGGGATTCTGAGTGGGAGCAAAGCCCTTGATGCTCAATCATAACCTGGGCAACCATGTCTGTATAGACACTTCAGTCGTGCTCGTCCTTTCTCGAACTAAAATCCCAGTTTTTACAACATTTGCGTTCTTCTTATCTTGTTGATCACTTCTCACTCAGAATCCCCACCTTATAGAGACCTCTCGAGACATACCAATCTAAGGCTCCTAGTCTCTTTATCAGTGAAAAGCTAGATACAGCTATGCAGTAGAAGGGAAGGAGCCTAAATCGACCCTCGTTAACTATCCATAAAAAAGAAGGCGTCTGCACAAGCCTATGGGCTTTAGCAAGCCCCGGACTGCTTTGACCAGTTTCTTCCCACTAAGATAAGGTTCATTAAATGAACCGATCTGGTCCAATCGAACTAGCCGAAACCGATTCACTTAGACCGAACCAATTCCCCAAAAATTAACCTAGGCCGAAACACGCACACACCCATGCAACGCCGCCGCGACCAGCAGCCACTTCGCACGACCATTCTCCCTGCTCCGGCCACCACTGCCGGAGCCCTTCCGGCTGGACCATACCCAGGTCCAGCAGGTCCTAACCTGACCGACCATGGTCCCAACCGAGCATGCATGAAGGAGAACGACCCGCTCAAAGCTGGCGCACGGCGCTGCCAGGAACACGCAGCGCGCGGTGTTCTCCTCCTAGCCCATGATTCGTCCGACAACACCCATCAAAGGACCACTCCTAGCCTTACTTAGGACCCCATTGAACCACCTAATAACGATCCGAGGTCCCTTAGGCAGCCCCTGAACCCAAGCAATGCAAGAAAGGTTCAAAGTCGTGAGATGTAACATGAGATATTGCATGAACCATGAACAAGATGAGTAGATCTGAACAATACACATGTAATTCACACAAAATTTCATAAAAATCAGTCTAATACAGTTTAAATGGTGAGAAAATGGATTGATATAACATTCCTGGGTTGAAGAAGACGTAGATCTGCGAGGTACGGACGTTGTAGACGCGAGATCGGGGCGCAACCGGCTTTGGATCACCAAGCTCCTTCAAAGGCTGGAAATTTTTGAAAGTTTGTGTGCATGTGAGGGATGGGACGGCTGGTGCAAAGAAAGGAGGCTAGGTTTTGTGTAAGGTGTGATCAAGGAATAATTAAAGTGCCTAATATGACACCTACTAATTTAAATTAAGAAAATACAAGCTTGCTCCTGTAATTAAATAAAAAGTGCTTAAAACTCATACTTGGACTTTGATGGTTATAAAATTTCGAAATCTAGGCCTCCTTGTAATTTAAAATGTTTTAAAACTCAATATACCAGCCCGTATATGCGAAAAACGGGTTACCCGCCAAAATAATTATAAAAATACCAATTTCCAAACATATTTGCTTAAAATGAAATAAATTCATTCTTAAAATCTCATAACTTAAAAATCTCAAAATCATTTTCATTCCGGTCGACCCTAATCTCGTCCACACGTCCGTAGCTCAAGCAGGCTGAAAATAACACATGCATACCATGCAGTATAAAATCATAAATAAATCACATAATAAGGCATGTAATCATTTAAATATTTTCCCCTAGTCATGCACTCATTTCTACGTAGTCAGGAAATTCTAGGCGTTACATAGTTGAAGCAGCTTCTTTTAAAGTTTGGTTTCTACGCTCAGCTAACCCGTTTTGCTGTGGTGTTCTAGCTGCACTCAACTCATGTTTGATTCCAATATCATCCAGATAGGAGGAAAGTTTAAAGTTAAAAAATTCAGTCCTCTGTCACTCCTAATCCGCTTGACACTGCAAAATTTCTCATTTTGCAAACGTTTTAAAAACTTGATCAGCTGGTCGGCATTTTGACTTCGATTTTAAAAACAACACCGAAGTAAATTTGGAAAAATCATCAACAATAACAAGAGTGTACTTCATTACCCTAATCTGATTACGGGTATTGGACAAAAAAGATCCATATGTAAAAGATCCAGCTTTCGTGAGGTTTTATCACTGCCTCTAGTTTTGAAAGTAGATTTTAAATGCTTTCCCAGCTGACAGGCAAAACAAACTTGTCCTTTAAAAATTTTATCTTGGGCAAGCCATCAACTAACTCAAGATTACTCAGATTTTCAATTGTTTTGAAGTTCAGATGATTCATCCGCTGATGCCAGAGCTAGCTCTTGGAAGAGTCAGCTACTAGGCATGTTTGTTTTGTATGCGGTTGATCTGACCAATCGATTTGTAGGTGTTTCCAGATCGATAACCTACTAAGACGGTCAGACCTTCCGGATTCAAAACAGTGCAAGTGTGATTTTGAAATTTAACTGAGTAGTTACTGTCGCACAACTGACTGATACTTATCAAGTTGTAACACAAGTTCTCAACAAGGAAAACGTTATTGACAGTAAAATTACCATGGTTAAGCTTACCCTTACCCATGGTGTTACCATTTGAGTTATCATCAAAGGTGATCTTAGGTCCGTTGCATTGCTTGATATCTGTAAGTAGCTTGCCATCTCCAGTCATGTGCCTTGCACATCCACCGTCAAGATACCACTTTGATTGCTACAATCTGGAAACCTGCTATTCCTGCAATCGCAAATAATGCAAAATTTGGTATCCTTTGGTCTATTTGGGTCCAGGTTTGATTAGACCTTTAGGGACACACACTTGGATAATCTTAACCCATTTACCAGTGTGTGCATCAAAGCACTTGTGTGGTCCGTGTGTGTTCTTTGATCTGGTGTGAGTTTGATATGCAGTGTGACGCCCGAACCCAACGGGGCCACAAGAATTGGGGTAAATAAAAATTTTCGAATAAAAGAAGGCTAAAAGGTAATTTGTTATAAGCTGTATTTCTTATAACTTAAAAGAAACAAAACACAAGACAATTTCAAAGATCAGCAGGTGCCTAATTTGCGCGCTAACTGCTAAAGACATTTGTGGAAAAACAGTTTGTATTGATAATTGGAATTGCGATTTACAACAGCTGATATTCTAAGTAAATATACAACCGTTGTTACTGATCTAATACAGTACAATCTAAATCAAAACGATACAGCTGAGACACGGAAAACGTAGGCCTTGGATAAACACAACGCCACCAATCTGCTGGTTTCAAGTTTCACCTGCTGTTCCTCCATCAGTTGTCGCACCTGAACCATTTTAAAAGCTAGTGAGCCTAAAAGGATCAGCAAGTAAAACCTGAGTAATAACAATTTCATAAAACGCAGGCAGACATTTGAACATTTATAACAATTTCATAAAACGCAGGCAGACATTTAAACATTTATAACCATTTCATAAACAATTCATTCATAATCTTAGAGACAGGGGATAATAGCCCAGCTCTAACATCATTTCCTTTTCTTTAAACTATGGCATATAAGCTCCACATGGTCCGTTATGCACTTTGATCAAAATGACTTCCGATATCAGTTTTAGCATATAGCTCATTATGAAAGGGCAGTCGATATCTAGACAACTGCTCACCCTTCTCCTTGGTGACCGTCAACTATGTATGCCATAATCTTAAAATAAACTTTGTTCCATTACATCCTTTCGTAAAACATGTATTGAAATTTCTGCTTATGAAACCAAAACAGATCTCTGCTGTTCGCAACTACCGCTAAAATGAACCAGCTGGAATAAACAGAAACCAGCTGCAAGATCTTTTACTAAGACAATCGCATTTAAATGAAACGATGTAGTTTGAAGCAAATAACAGATAGGATGAAAAGCTATCTGCTGATATTTTATAACTTAAAGGGACGACGTCGTTAGCGCATCGATCAGTCGCAAAGAAAAGCGCTAACACGATTATATAAATGAATAGTATCAGTCGCAAGACTAATACCAGCTGAAATGAACAGCACTTAGAAATAAATAAAGCAACTGCTGAACTATCACTATGGAATGCATCTGCTGGTGAACAGTGCATCTGCTGACTTTACAAAAATAACGCAACTGCTGAATTCTAACAAATGAATGCAGCTGTTGGTTTTATGATAACAATGCAGCTGCTGATTTTTAACAAAGAAATGCAACTGCTAATTTTGACAAGGAAAGATGCATCTGCTGGTGAACAGTGCATCTGCTGGAATTTACGAAAGACACTTATAATATCGAAAAAATAATCGCGCTACCAGCCGTTGCCTATTGAACCTGACTTTATACTGATTCAACCAGCAACTACTGATTACACAATCCTCAAATCCCGACATTACAGCAAAAAGGAGGAACATTCGTAAACATCATAACAATGCAGCTGCTGAATTTTAACAAGGAGATACAGCTGCTGGAACATAACTCGACGTTTGTAACATCAAAACAACAACTATGCCATCAGCCGTTGCCTATCAAACCATACTTTATAATGATTCAACCAGCAACTATCGATTACACAGTTATCAAATTATGATATTACAGCTACTGCGAGAAGAACATTCATAACATTATGGAAATAAATTCGAATCCTCAGTATATTTAAAACATCATAACTTTCTGGAAAACATCATAACATCAAAACATCATTTTCGAACCCATCTTCCTTTCCTTTTCATTTCTAAATCATTTCAAACATGAACTTTAAACATATCTTAACATACAGGCAAACAGATCCATAAAAACAACAATATATGCTTTAAATGGTGTAGCAAAGGATCAGCTTTTACTTGCCTTAAACAAAGCTTTGCGGTAGCAGCTGATTCCTACAGAAATCCTCCCTTTGAACAACGCACAAACTCTTCTGGAAGTATTTTGAGGAACACTTTAAGATTTTTCTTTGCAAATGATGAAAATATTATTTTGAAAACAGGTTTTTAGGCAAGCTACTTGTGAAATCAAGCATGACACACTTCTAAATTTTAGTAAAATTCCCTTCATATCATTTTAATTTGTAAAACACCAAACCTTTTCCAAAAGAAATCATTTCACCTCCTTAAAACATTTTCCAATCGATTTAAAAATCCAGCTCGTGCATCGCTCATTGGAGTCGCCTGCTGGTTCCAGCCGCAGTGCATCTTACCTGCTAACCTCAATAAATCAGCAGATACATAACATTTGAAATTGCCAATTTGGCCCATAAGATCAATAAAATGTATAAATGTGGTCCTATGGATTTTAGGGCGTTACAACTCTACCCTCCTTATTGAAATTTCGTCCTCGAAATTTACGTACCAAATAAACATGGGTAAATACTTAGCATATCAGCTTCTGTTTCCCACGTTGCTTCTCGCTCCGACTGGTTGGACCATTGTATCTTAACCATAGGAATGCTACGGTTTCTTAATCTTCTAGTTTCTCGGAGGAGAATTCTTTCTTGTCGCTCTTCGTAGCTTAAATCTGGTGCTAAAT
>KV013454.1:154584-164952 GCA_001598015.1 Dorcoceras hygrometricum
AACTCGGGCGGCCTTATCCTCATTTTGGCGGCCCAATCGACTAGGAACAATTTTAGAATACACAGTGACTGTTAGATGTTTTTCATGATAGCCATCATATCCACTATCACATCTAATATACACTATGGTGAATTCTAGGTCTTTATCCAACACAATTGTTAACATTAAAAAAAATAATGAAGATAAAGAATGCCATAAAAGAATACGAATTTCATAAATAAAGATCGTTTTACATAGAGTCAACAAGAACCCACACGCCGCAATTTGGCTAGTTGGGTACCTACTCTAACAATCTCCCATTTGTCCTAAAGCAAACTACTCATCAGACGTAGTCCCATTATTTCGAGATGTTTTTCAAACAACGGTCCAAGGGCTTCGTAAGTGTATCAGCAACGTTGTCTACAGAGGCGACTCTCTCAACTGCTATGTCACCTCTAGCCACAATATCCCGGATTATGTGGTATTTCGTAGTCCCATTATTTCGTGATGTTTTTCAAACAACGGTCCAAGGGCTTCGTAAGTGTATCAGCAACGTTGTCTACAGAGGCGACTCTCTCAACTGCTATGTCACCTCTAGCCACAATATCCCGGATTATGTGGTATTTCCTCTGTATATGTTTGGATCTTTGGTGAGACCTAGGTTCCTTTGCTTGCGCAACGGCACCTGTGTTGTCACAGTACACCGGGACTGGACCAACTACTACAGGGATTACGCCCAACTCTTGGACAAAATTCCTTATCCAAACCGCCTCTTTAGCAGCAGCTGATGCCGCAATGTACTCAGTCTCAGTGGTTGAATCCGCGATGGTGTCTTGCTTGGAACTCTTCCAAGAGACAGCACCAGCATTGAGCATGAATACAAATCCAGAGGTTGACTTTGAATCGTCCACATTGCATTGGAAGCTTGAATCAGTATATCCTTCCAATTTCAGTTCACCACCCCCATAGACTATGAACTATTTTTAGTCCTTCGTAAGTACTTAAGAATATCTTTCACAGCCTTCCAAAGAATTTGGCCGGGGTTGGCTTGGTAGCGGCTCGTGACACTCAGAGCGTATGCGACATCTGGTCTAGTTGAGATCATATCATACATAATACTACCTATTTCCGAGGCATATGGCACACATGTCATACTATCTATCTCCTCATCAGTGTTTGGACACATAGACTTGGATAGAGTGACCCCGTGGCACATAGGTAGGTGTCCTCTCTTGGAATCTTCCATAGAGAACCTCTTAAGTATGGTATCGATGTAGGTCTCTTGGGTGAGTCCGAGCATCCTTTTCGATCTATCCCTATAGATCTGTATTCCCAGAATATAGGATGCTTCACCCATGTCCTTCATCGAGAATCTACTAGAAAACAATTCTTTAGTTGACCGCAACATTCCTACATCATTCCGAATGAGTAGAATGTCATCAACATAAAGTAAATGAATGTCACAGCATTTTTAACTACCTTCTTATACACACATGGCTCCTCGGGATTCTTGATGAAACCAAATTCTTTAATTGTTTCATCAAATCTCAGGTTCCAACTTCTCGATGCTTGTTTGAGACCGTAGATCAATCTCTGAAGTTTGCATACTTTATGCTCACTTCCTACAGATGTGAAACCCTCAGGCTGCGTCATATAGATCTCTTCCTTAATGTTTCCATTAAGGAACATAGTTTTCACATCCATTTGCCATATCTCATAGTCGTAACATGCGGCTATGGCTAGTAGGATTCTAATTGACTTGAACATTGCGACTGGTGAGAAGGTTTCATCATAGTCAACACCTTGTCTTTGAGTATAACCTTTCGCGACCAGTCGCGCCTTGTAGGTCAGTACCTTACCATCAGGCCCAAGTTTTCTCTTGTATATCCATTTACACCCAATAAGAACTATTCCTTCAGGAGGATTAAAAATAGTCCAAACTTGGTTTGAATGCATTGAGTCAATCTTAGATTGCATTGCTTCAAGCCACATATTAGAATCAGCATCGGAAATTGCCTCCTTGAAGGTTCTTGGATCACATCCAATGGTTTGATCACTTTGATCATCTTCAAGGAGGAAATCATGTCTAACAGGAGCCCTAGGAACCCTTTCAGATCTCCTAGGTGTGTCCATATCAAGTATTGGCTCTTGAGGTGCGGGAGATTCACTTGGTACTTCAGATGGTTCTCGAACCTCTTCGAGTTCTATCTTGCCTTTTCTATCAAGTAGAAATTTCCTTTCCAGAAAGGTGGAATTTCTAGAGACAAACACTTTTGTTTCATTGGGATAGTAGAAGTGGTATCCAATAGAATTATTAGGATACCCAATGAAGTAACATAAGATGGATCTATTATCCAGCTTATCTCCCACTGTCTGCTTCACGTAAGCAGGACATCCCCAAATCCTCAAGTATGAGTACTTGGGTGGCTTGCCCATCCATATCTCATATGGAGTTTTATCTACTGCCTTGGTATGGACATTGTTCAACAAAATTACCGCCGTTTCAAGTGCATAGCCCCAAAACGAGACAGGAAGTTCAGTGAAACTCATCATAGATCTAACCATGTCCATCAAGGTTCGATTACGACGCTCCGATACACCGTTGAGCTGTGGTGTGGCCGGAGGGGTCCACTGTGAGAGATCCCATTCTCTTTAAGATAGTTTTGAAACTCGTCACTCAAGTATTCTACACCTCGATCTGATCGAAGTGTTTTAATACTTTTTCCCAATTGATTTTCTACTTCAACCTTGAATTCTTTAAACTTTTCAAAGGATTCAGACTTGTGCTTCATTAAGTACAAGAACCCATACCTAGAGTGATCATCGGTAAATTTGATGAAGTAGGTGTGACCGGACATAGTACCAATGCTAAGTGGGCCACATACATCAGTATGGATCAAATCCAATAGGCCTTGAGCACGTTCAGGGTTGCCCGTGAAGTGAAATTTTGTCATTTTTCCCTTGAGACAAGACTCACAAGTTGGTAGGGAGTTAATATCAGACATATTAAACATGTCACTCCTAATCAACTTGTTCATCCTATTTAAGGAAACATGACCTAGCCTAGCGTGCCAAAGTTGTGCCGGGTTCAAACTATCGTTTTTCCTTTTTATTGTTGTTGTGTGTGTTTCCACATCGCGAGTTTGAATTTGTTTCAATTTTAAGGCGTATAGATCGTTTTCGCGTTCCCCAATTCCAATCAAACATTCATTCTTGTATATATTGCAAATTGAATTGACAAAATGACAAGAATATCCATCACTATCAAGCATAGAAACAGAAATGATGTTCTTTATTAATTCAGGGACAAATAAAACGTTTCTCAACAACAACTTAAAATTTGAAGACAGAAATAAATAAACATCTCCTATAGCTTCAGCAGCAACCCTTGCTCCGTTGCCAAGCCTCAAGTGGGTCTCATCCTCTCTAAGACGCCGGCTTCTTGTCATTACCTGCAAATCATTGCAGATATGAGATCCACATCCGGTATCAAGTACCCAAGAAGTCGAGTTAAGAGACATATTTATTTCAATGTAGAACATACCTTTTGCAGTTCGCAACTGCTCGAGGTAATCCTTACAGTTCCTCCTCCAGTGTCCAGGATTTTTACAGTGGTGGCAAACATCCTCAGTTTTGTCCGGCTTTGAGGCCCTTGCCTTAGGCTTCTTGGTGGGCTTTCCCTCCTTCGCAGGGGCAGAATGCTTCTTTCCCTTGCGTTTGGGCCCCTTCTTAGAAGAGGAAGAAAAGCCCAAAAGGAGGACGGGCTTGTCCCTCTTTATGGTCCCCTCAAACACGACAAGCATGTTTACCACCTCCTCAAGGGTGGCTTCCAGCTTGTTCATGTTGAAGTTGACCACAAAGGGGTCGAATGCAGCAGGCAGGGAGAGGAGAAGCAGATCCACAGACAGCTCATGTGGAAGTGTGATATCAAGGCCTACTAGCTTCTCAATGAGCCCAATCATATGGACCCCATGCTCGCGGATCGAAGTACCCTCACGCATGCGGCTTGTCATGAGCTCCTTGACAGTAGTGAACCTCTCAGTCCGAGAGTTCTCCCCATACAGTTCCTTGAGATGAAAGTGTATGTCAGCAGCATACACCGTCTTCTCAAAGCGCCACTGCATTTCGTTGGACATCGATGCCATCATATTAGCACCGTGCCTTAAGCTCATCATCCCACCATTTATTCAGATTTGTCAGCTCCTCAGGACTGACATCGGCAGGGGCTTCCTTCGGAGGGCTCTTCTCTAGCGTGTAGAGAAGCTTCTCCTAAGCCAAGAAAATATTGAGGTTTCGAAGCCAATCTTGGTAGTTTAAGCCAGTGAACTTGTTGCTATCCAGTATTGCAGCAAGTGGATTTTTCATCGAAGACATAATGAAAGAAGTTTATACTGAAAAGAAATGCAGACATGCATTACCAACTACTCATGAAAAAAGCTAAGATATAAAACATGGTCATTTAGTTTTATGAATTATCCTCCCACTATTTTAACAATTTCACCACCCTCTAATGAAATCGAGAAAGCAAGTTTCCTTAGTGGGTACACAGAGTCCAATCAAGAAATCATGGTCCCGAATAATATCAGCCAACCATGACCCTCAAAAGGTAGAGCCCAATTGCAACAGGTGCAACCTCCATGTATTTACCTCACGTCCAGTAAGGGCCCAATAATATGATGCCGATCACTATCATGTGTCAATATGACCCATCAATATTGAGTTGTGATGGACGGTCCCCTTAATGTCCCAAATAATATGAGCCAACGTTAAAGGGAGTTCCAACCAACTCACAGCAAGTGTCAATGACGTGTACAGCTTTCCGGCACACAGAACCGCCCCAATAATATGATCCGAGCTATGTATGCGGGTAGCATCGACGTACAACCATTGTTGATGGAAGGCAGGAAATTTTAAATAATATTTAAATTCCCTTTAGTTTCATGATCTTATCATGAACCTTTTAATCTTGATATGAATTTTAAATCAAATATAAAATGAGGGATTTTAATTTTGAAATTTGGTCTCAATAATTTTAAATCAAATTTAAAATCACGGATGCAACAGATATATATATAGCATATATAATTGGGATGATCGATAAGCGAGAGCTATGCGATCCGTGGTTGCCAAGCACGGATCTAGGTCCAATCCTACGTGACATGCAGTATGCAAATGCAATCCTATTACATAAGCTTCTAGTTTTACAAGTCTTCGGTCTTCAATATCTTTGATCATCATCTCCACCATCTTCAAAATTATCCTCCCACTAAGTCTAATATTTACATTTAAATAACCATGACAAATAGGGATACATTTTAAAGGGGTGGAACGGGCCATAAACCAGGCCCACTTTGAAATGAATTCAACAATGTTACAACCAAGAATTGTAAAACCTAGCATACACCTAACGCATTGGGCACGACTCTCTATCATTCCAAACATTATCTATTTCAATTAACTTAATTAATTGACATAAATAAAATAATCAAATCAAATTTGATATTATCCAACAAAATCATATTTTAAATATAAAATCATAATATAAATAAAATCTTATTTTGTTATTATAATTGCATCAATTTTGGGCTTAAAACAATTTTAGGTCCAATATCTCAAAGTTTCAAAAATCAATTTTGGTCCGACCAAAAAGCCCAATATCAAGTATTGGCCCAAAAACCCCTCGGGCCGCCAGGGACAGGCCCGAAAAAACCCTAGAATTTAAAAACCTCCGCCGCAACTCCGCCCAAGAACCGCCGCACGAGCGGTGCGCCGCTGCCGCGCGCGTGCAGCGACCGTGCTGCACACTGTGCGCGCCCCTGAGCGCAATGTGTGCGCACGGGGGCGGCCACCTGCGCGACCAGTTAGCGCAGGTGGGGCGGCAATTGCGCGCACTACCGTTGTAGTTACTGTCAAGTGTGCTTTTGAAATTTAACTGAGTAGTTACTGTCGCACAACTGACCGATACTTATCAAGTGGTAACACAAGTTCTCAACAAGGAAAACGTTGTTGACAGTAAAATTACCATGGTTAAGCTTACCCTTACCCATGGTGTTACCATTTGAGTTATCATCAAAGGTGATCTTAGGTCCGTTGCATTGCTTGATATCTGTAAGCAGCTTGCCATCTCCAGTCATGTGCCTTGCACATCCACCGTCAAGATACCACTTTGATTGCTACAATCTGGAAACCTGCTGTTCCTGCAATCGCAAATAATGCAAAATTTGGTACCCTTTGGTCTATTTGGGTCCAGGTTTGATTAGACCTTTAGGGACCCACACTTCGATAACCTTAACCCATTTACCGGTGTGTGCATCAAAGCACTTGTGTGGTCCGTTTAAACTAGCTGCTGCTGATGATCTTCTTTGTTAGCTATAATCTGTACACTCAATTAGAATTGTTAGAATCACAATAACAGGTTTTGTGTAATTCAAAACTTAATCAGGATCTGTAAAAAACAGATCCAACAAGTCGCAGACACAACATCACACAAAACAGTGGTATGAAAACCATGATCAACCATAAATGCATCAGCAATAAACGAATGCGATGCTCCTCTATCAAACAACACACGCGCAGGAAAATCAAAGACAAAACAAGCTCACATCCGTACCTTAGTTCTGAGCTACAATTACCACAACGAAGTCCCAAGCAATACAGATCTAAGAACCTGCTAATAAAATAACAACATTAGCTCAGGGACCGTAGCATAGAAACTACGAACTGGGAGCTACGCACTCCACCAGTTCTGTACTACCCATCTAGCTCACCAATTATCTTCAAACAAAGCACAAGGGTAGAAACTAACACTTACCCTACGAGCTACCTGAACAGCAGAAGCAAATCCGACTCTTATGCTAACAGACTACAGAAGGGAGATGTCTTCGCGAACCTCACCAAGCTTGACGCAAGCTTCCAAAAGTTGTACCAAACGAAGCGTCTTAGCAAGAGGAGTCCAGCGCTACCACTCTTACTTCAATTGGAGATGCCCACCCCCGGCAATCGGAGAAAAAGAGTTACGGTGAACAGTAGCTAGGGTATCGCGACAGAGTTTGCTCACGGGAAATATTATAAGTGTCGGGGAACAATAATAGACGAAGGGTCAAAGTCCTCTATTAAATATAACTCAAATATGGTGAACAGCAGCCACCGACAACCTCGGGGTTCACATCTGAAACCAGCTCAAAATCTGAGTACCACTCCAAAGCTGGACACTACGTCAAAATAGACGTGGGACTTAACCAAACGACGTCGCATAGAAAACACGCTCCCAACTAATAAACACCATCCCGCTAACTCAAGTCTGAAACTCTAAACGGCGTCGCACCCTAAGCACTAAGATCTGACGCACACTAGCTAATCAAATCTGAAATCCCTGAACCGTACCGGTCTACTCCGCAACACGAACCGGGACTAAGAACCGGATCTTCACTCAGCGCTAACAACTAACACAACTCAAATATGGCTATTCTCAAAACGACGTCGCACCGTTGCCCGCATAGCGCGTAACTGAAATAGCGCGTGACTACTAGATTCCATCGCCACATCCGAAGACTATCAACCAGCACTGACCAACACTCAAATCTGAAAGTTTCCCATGGGAATTCTTCAACTCTCCAGATCTGTTCCAAGGACTTAAACGGACCCGATAGCTAAACCAAGCATACCAGCTCAAATTTCCCTCATCCCAGATCTATTCAAGCCAAATTTGGTCTATGCTAAACCCAATTAATTAACTTAATTAATCCATTCAACTTTCGGGTCTCACACATTATGTACGGTAAAGTTACCATGGTAAGCTTACCCTTACCCACAGTGTTACCATTTGAATTGTCACCAAAGGTGATCTTAGGTCCGTTGCAGGATTTTATATCTGTGAGAAGCTTAGCATCTCCAGTCAAGTGCCGTGCACATCCACTATCCAGATACCATGTTGACTGCTCCAGTCTAGATGCATGTTGTTCCTGCAACAATAAATCAAGAGAATTTGGTACCCTTTTATTAAATTGGGTCCAGGTTTGATTAGTCCTTTCGGGACCCACACTTGGATAATTTTAATCCATTTTCCAGTGTGTGCATCAAAGAATTTGTGCGGTCCATGTGTGTTCTTGTTCTGTTGCGATCGTGATATGCATCATAAATGCCTTTTGATCTGGTTTTTCGATATTGTGGCTTGTAATACATGTCCTTCGTAGAGGATCGGAAGAGCTGGTTTATCTTGTTGTTGGATTTGGGCTTCCCCCGTGTTGATTCAACTTTCCTTTTTAGCCAGCTCTCCCGAGGCTTCTTAGGAGCAGTATATCCCAGCCCACAAAATCTTTCTTGCCGGATCAAGTGCTTATCTGCCATCACATTGTCACCAGGTTTTGTCTCAGCAACCTGTTCCTGGCTAGATTTTACAAAGTTCATTGTCTTAAACTTTGTCCCTCCAGCCTTGGATTGCTGCTGGTTTCTGTGGTACTGCCTTCATTGTCATAGTAACCCAATCCGGTTTTATCACCAGAATACTTTTTAGCTCCTTGTAGTTTTTGTAACGAGGCAGAGGATTTGGTCTAGGCTCTTATTATATCAGCTAACCGCTGATTCTCGTAGAGAATTTCCTCTGACCTACTTTTCAATTCAGCATTATCATTTTCAAGCTTACTTAGAGCAACTTCCATAGCACTTGAGCCAGCTAGCTCAGCACTTGTTGCACAGCTCTCTTCTTCAGCTTTAAATTCCTTGAATGATTGAGAAAGCTTTTTGTATTCGAGGACCATTTCATTCAGTGCAGCAACAAGGTCCTCCCTTGTGAATTCAGGGTTTGAAAAATCAAATACCTCTTCAGTGTCATCGGCCATGAGACACTGAACTTCTTCCTTACTATCACTTGAAGAGGAGACTCCGGAGCTTGATTCCTCTAAATCGGAGTCAGCCCATGTACTTTTGTTTTCTTCTGCCACCATGGCTTTTTCAGTTCTCCCTTTCCGATACACCTTTTTATCCTTTTTATTCTTGTTGTTGCTACGGTCTGGTCGCTTCTTTTCATCTCTTCTTGGCTTATTACAATCAGCTATGAAGTGACCAGTCTTGCCACAGTTATAAATTTATCGTCAGAAGGAGTATTGAATTTTTCTTGGGAGTATTAAAAGAGAAAGGTTGAGAATTCTGCTTCCGCATGAATTTTCCAAATTTTCTGATAAGTAGAGCCATTGCATCTTTGCTCATTTTGTCTGTTGATCTGTTACTATTAGAGCATGTACTTTGATATAGAATTGTGGCAGCCAGAGCTTTTGTTGGTTGATATGTGGATGGTTCAGTTTCTGCTCTGGTTTCCAGTTCGAACTCGTATGCCTTCAGGTTCGCAAACAAGTCATGCAGCTCCATCTTGTTTAGGTCTTTTGATTCTCTCATGGCCATAGTCTTTACATCCCACTCCTTGGGAAATGCTTGCATCACTTTCAAGGTCAGCTCCCTGTTGTTGTATGTCTTGTTTAGTCTACCTAGCTCCATCACCAATGAGCTGAATCGTTCATCAAACTCTGCCATGGACTCTGTTGGATCTGTTTTTACAGATCAGAATCTAAGTTTTGATTCACACAAAATCTGTTACTACTTTACTAACGATTTAAATTAAGTGCGCAGGTTGAGATGAACAGAAAAACCGATTTCGGAGGCCTAAACAAAGGAATTTGGTCGAGAAGAAGCTTAAGTCACCACAAAGTAGTGAGTCTTGCTCATTGGACCGTTCCGGAGGGAGCAGCACCGGCCTTCGGTGAAAATATGCAAGCTCATCCCGGAACCTGCAAGCTGGATGAAGATAAATGTAGCAGCTCAGAAGCAAGCTGGAACAAAGCACTGATAGCAGATTGATTGAGAGCTGATAGCAGTGCAGATTAAGGAGTAGTTCAAGCTAGAACAGTAAGGGGACGCCCAAGCTGGTATAGCATTGGACACTTAGCTGGTACAGTGAGGGGACGCCTGAACTAATCCAGCTAAGGACAACCAGCTGGGAAGCAACCAGCTCGAAGACCAGCTGGGGGAAAAACCAGCTCAGCAACCAGCTGGTAGAGACCAGCCCAAAGCTCAGAAACCATCTCAGTGGACAGTCCAGCTCATAGCAAAGAAGAAACAGAAGCAAGCTGGTTAAGGTCAAACCAGCTCAACAGAGAGAAGAGCAGAGATCAAGAGAAGAATCTATCAAATCAACGAGCAAAGCAAATTTGAACTTAAACTTATGCGAAGACAGTTTATTAGAGTTCAAATTGATTTGCTGAGTTGTCCACATCAGGTACAGATTTGTACAGTGCGCACATGCTCAAAGTCTACAAAACCTACAAAAACATTAAACGCAAAGGACACAAAGTACAACTACGACAGAACTTTTCAGAAGCCTTTACAACGGCTATATGC
>KV013454.1:168003-183915 GCA_001598015.1 Dorcoceras hygrometricum
CTCAATTCCTGTTCCAGCTGGTTCATCATTTCTCTTAAGCACTAGCAGCTGGTTGACATCAGCTGGTTCATCATGCTCCAGCTGATTTCTTGGCCTCCGCCTGATTACAAACAATTAAATCAACTCTGGACGTCTCCATTGCTAATTCAACTGTTCATTCCATGAACACCAAACCATCTGCTGATCGTTTATGTAGCGAACCAACTGCTGGACATATAGGCGCTGCTGCTGATGATCTTCTTTGTTAGCTATAATCTGTACACTCAATTAGAATTGTTAGAATCACAATAACAGGTTTTGTGTAATTCAAAACTTAATCAGGATCTGTAAAAACAGATCCAACACCATCGGATCATGGTAAAGCGTCTAGCAACATCGTCCCATGATCCCCTAGGTATCACTGATAGTGCCTGCAAGAACAAGTCGGTCATGGTTATCGTACAGTACGGTCCTTTCAATACAAATATCCCGATCAGATCAGCGACCATTGGTAAATCGAGAGTCGCTATAGATCCAATAACCATGCATACATCTTGGAGATCAAATAGTGACATCACATGTGTTACTAGGCAAACCCATTTACCCAAAACACATCTAGTACTCTGGCAAGAGATTTGTCACACTATTATCTCCTCATATAGCATAGGATATCCATGCACAAGGGCGAGCGGTGAATCCTCGACAACGAAGCATCGACTCCTACATGCATCGGGACCTCACCCAACCTCGCCACATGATGACCCCAACTGAGTCGATAAACGGGTCAAAGTGAGGCACCTATCATGTAGAGCCTCAATGACGTTTTGAGTATTGAGGGCTAATCTGTACAACCAAGACCTAGGACTTAATCCACTCGACAAATGGTAACCACTTGAAAAGTCCGAACGAGGGTAGTTCGATAGATCACCAGGTCACTATCCATCTGCATGCTCAGAACATCACTATGTTCCCTACCAATGAAACGTGGTACTTCACATCACAGATGCTAGTCTCAAAAATCAGGCGGCCTTATCCTCATTTTGGGACTTAATCCACTCGACAAATGGTAACCACTTGAAAAGTCCGAACGAGGGTAGTTCGATAGATCACCAGGTCACTATCCATCTGCATGCTCAGAACATCACTATGTTCCCTACCAATGAAACGTGGTACTTCACATCCAGATGCTAGTCTCAAAATCAGGCGGCCTTATCCTCATTTTGGCTGTCCAGTCGACTAGGAACAATTTTAGAATACACAATGACTATTAGATGTGTTTCATGATAGCCATCATATCCACTATCACATCTAACATACACTATGGTGCATTCTATGTCTTTTACAACACAATTGTTAACATTATAAAAAAAATAATGAAGATAAAGAATGCCATAAAAGAATACGAATTTCATAAATAAAGATCGTTTTACATAGAGTCAACAAGAACCCACACGCCACAAGTTGGCTAGTTGGGCGCCTACTCTAACACAAAATTCATGGTCTTAAACTTTGTCCTTTCCAGCTTTGGGGTACAACTGGTTTCTGCTGTACTGATTTCATTGCTATTATAGCCTAATCCAATTTTAGAACCAGATGGCTTCATAGATCCATGCAGTTTATCAAGGGAAGCAGAAGACCTGGTCCAGGAGCTTATTATACCAGCTAATCGTTGATTCTCATAGAGCATCTCCTCGGACCTACTTTTCAACTCCTCATTCTCAGTTGCAAGCTTACTTAGAGCAGCTTTCATATTGCTTGAGCTAACCAGCTGAGATTTTGTTGCACAGCTCTCTCTTTCAGCTTCTTCAACCATGTCATTAAGTGTTGTGACAAGGTCCTCACGTGTGAATTCCAGATTAGATAAATCGAATACCTCGTCAGTGTCATCGACCATGAGACACTGTACTTCATCCTCGCTTTCACCGGACGAGGATGTCCAGAGCTAGATTCCTCTAAATCTGAGTCAGCCCGTGCACTTTTATTTTCCTCTGCAACCATAGCTTTCTCAGTTCTCCTTTTTTGATAAATTTTCTTCTCCTTTTCTCCTTGCTGGTGCTGTGATCTGGTTGCTTCTTCGCATCCAGCCTTGACTTCCTGCAATCAGCCATGAAGTGACCAGGCCTGCCACAGTTGTAACACTTTACACTAGAAGGAGAATTAAAATTATTTCTGGGAGAATCAAAAGAGGAGGGTTTAGGATTATGCTTTTGCATAAATTTTCCAAATTTTTTAATGAACAAGGACATGGAATCCTTGCTCATCTCCTCTGCTGATATGCCGCTTGTAGAACATGGACTCTGTTATGGAATTGTAGCAGCAAGAGAACTGGTTGGTTGAGATGTAGAGGGCTCAGATTCCGCTCTCGTCTCCAGCTCGAACTCGTAAGCCTTCAGATTGGCGAACAAGTCATGCAACTCCATTTTGTTCAGATCCTTGGACTCTCGCATGGCCCTCGTCTTCACATCCCACTCCTTGGGAAACTCTTACATGACTTTCAGGGCCAACTCTCTGTTGCTGTAATATTTGCCCAATCTAGTTATCTCAATCACTAATGAGCTGAACCGTTCACCAAATTCTTCCATGGTCTCCTCGGGCTTCATTTTGATCAACTAAAACTTTTGCAAGCCCACAATCAATTTGTTCTCTTTTGTTTCTTCGTTGCCCCCACATATCTGGGTCAACTTTTCCCAGATTTCTTTCACTCTAGTGCATGTCTGGATTTTGCTAAATATATTATTGTCTAGCGTCTTGTATAAGATGTCCTTGGCGACGTTATCCACATTGGCTTTCTTCTTACCCTCAGAGGTCCACTCCAATCTTGGTTTCTCTATCCAATGAGATGCACCTGCATTTATAGCCACAACTGTGTTCATTTTCATTATCTTCAGTGGTCCGTCAGTTATTACGAACCACGTGTCATCACCTTGTACTGCTAGGTGCGCTTGCATCAGGATCTTCCAGAAGTCGTATTTATCCTTGGAAAACATAGGAATCTTGTTGTGACAAATTGACATTTTTAATAAATATAAATGAACAAACTGTTCAACATTGAGAATCCAAGCTCTGATCACTTTTTAAGCTCGGAAAACCAGCTCGGGAGCTCAGAGGGGGGGGGGAGTGAATGAACTCCTTTGATAATTTTGCATAAAAATTGGTTTCAAAATATTTTACTGCTCGACACAAACCTCTAAGCCGAGTTAACAGCTTGGAGGGTTCTTAGTGATTGCCGTTGTCACGCGTAATAAAATGTTTTATGTGGAAAGAACACGATTCAACAGTGAGCTGTTAGACAAATGCGTGATTGTAGAATATAAGGGATCAAGAGATTTGTTTTTGGAAGTTCGGAGTTAAATCTCCTACGTCTCCTCTTCTTCCTCGATGGGAAGGATTTCCACTAGAATATTTGATTTATACAACCAATAGTACAAACCCGATCCAACAGCCAGTAGCTGCAAGAACTCCTAGCACTCAATCAACGAATCCAGACCCGCAATCTGGTTCGCAAATACAATGAACACATCACTAAGATAGTTGTGCAAATTCTAGCACTCAACACTCTCTGTTTATGATTTACAATGAAGGCTCAAGATTACAGAGTGTGTGTACAGAAAATTGTGTGACACAAAGAATTGAATAAGCAATATGTGTGTGTGTGTCACTAGCTGTGAGCTGGTATGACAGATGAACTCTGTTCTAGTTCGCTCTTGAAGGTTTGTGAGTTCGTAAGTCGTTGATTTCATGACCGACAACCTTTTCACAGCTGATCTGCTCTTCTATTTATACTCTTTGGATACAACGGTAATAAATGTTACCAGTATACACGTCGAATGTATCCAAATTGAAATTCCTTCAACGACAATGCTTGTACGATGTTCGTACATCTCCATTAAATGCATTTCGCTTTTTAGCAACTCTACGCCGTATTTAGTTTGAACCATATCTCTGCATATCTGGAATTAGTTAGTAGTTCCAACGACTGCAAATCAATGTAGAGAGGTCAAATGTATCACATCAATCTGTACGTAGCCTCAAACATTCTGAAATTCAATTTGCTAAGTTATCTTTACTTAGCTGGTTATTCTATCTAGTCGCTGTACGTCGAACTGCTTTTCTGATCTGGTTTTAGGCTGATCAAAATCTAATCTGCTTTGAATTGATATGCTCTTGTCTTTTCTGTTCTAACCCAGATAGCAATCTTTTTCACTTTCCTTTGTGACCAGATAACATATGTAGAACAATGTTGCACCTAGCTGGTTTATTCAAACTGATCTTCCAGTTGGTCTGTTATACCACTATAAGCTTCGAGCTGTTCTCTCAACTTTAAACCACTGTTTTATCTGCTCTGCTAACTGATGTAATTTCAAATTTTTTCTACTTTCTCTAGTTTTAAATTTCCTTAACTGGCTTGAACTTAACCAGTTAATCATCTCTGGGCTGGTACCTTAACTGGTTTGTCCTCAACCAGCATGACTGAATACTTAGCTGGTTTGACCTTAACTAGTGCAACTAAATACCCTGAGCTGGTAGCTCTGATCTAGTTTCTTTGATCAAAGTTGTAAGCTCGTCCAGATCTTGTACCTTTGAGATGATTAATCTCTTTTATTTGTCTTCACCAAAACTTCTGAAATTAACTCTAACAGCTTCTCTCTAAGCTGGTTGCTCGCTATCTATCCATGGCTTGTGTTGTCGACTTGATTATTTTTTGAAGCTTTCGGCCAGTGCACCAGGTCACACTTGGGCACTTGAACCAGCTTGCACACCATCTGCCACCGAGTGTGCAAGCTTGCGACTAGTACTGTTGGTGTTGTGCATCTCCCTGTTTAGAGTTTTTCTCTTGCGCACACACTCTCCACTCACATCTCGCACGTCCTCTACTTATTCTCTGCTCTTGATATATAAAGCATCTTGTACAATTATATCCCTTGGACACTTTGTACCTTGTGTCCTTTAGCATTTAATTCGTCTGCAGGCTTATGACTTTAATCACGAGGTGTCGCACTTGATGTAGACGACACAAAAAATCAATTTGAACTCTAATAGACAGTATTCATTAATGTGAGAGTTCATATTTCTTTGCTTGTATATTTGATAGCATCTGCTAATATGCTATCCGAGCTTGTTTGACCTTTACGAGCTTTGCTCAAGTCTGGTTTGCTCTGAGATGAATGCTTCTCAACTGAGCTGCTCTAATCAAACTGCACTTGATCTGCTCTGGTAATTGTGCTTGATCATGCTTTGAACTACGCTTTCTCTTCAGCTAATTTCCCAGAGCTAGTTTTTCCGAGCTGGTCTTCCCAGCTGGTTCATCCAAGCTGGTCTTCACAGCTGTTTGCTCTAGGCTGGTCTTTCTAGCTGGTTCACCCAATTCTGTTCTTGGCTAATTTGAGCTACCAACTCAAAGCTCCATCTGATATATTCTATCCTGAACTGATCTACACTTCGATCTATACACCCTTCAATCATAAGCTCGGCCCTGATCTGGATTGCTCTTGCTCCAAGCTGGTCGCCCAGCTGTTCATCCAGCTGGTCTCTTCCTGAGATCTCTATTCTACAACCATTCTTTTATGTCGTCTGCTGGTTCAGTTTGGGCGTCCCCTCACTGTTCCAACTTAGACACTTAAACTTCTTCCTCTTGCAGCTGTTCTGGTCCTGTATGGCGCTGCAATTCATTTAGATCACTATTAAGATATCAGAAGGTTTTGTGTTAATCAAAATTAAGATTCTGATATGTAAAAACAGATCCAACATATTCCCACAATCCAACCACACGGTCACAACTGATAGTTACCGTCATAGATTTCTTCAACAACATTTAACACAACCTTGTTTTGTTTTTTACCTTTAAGACGTAATAACAGATTTAATCTTCAAACTAATACATGAGAGGGAAAAAAGAAAAAAACTCGGTGATTTTACTCAAAAATTAATAACCTCATTTAGAAATCTCATAAAAAAATGGTTGTCAAGTAACAAAACCATCTTTTGTTTCCATCACTTGAAATCAATACCAGCGACTTTCTCAAAATTTTCTTCATAATGTATATGTTTGAGTAGGTGTCTAACTAGCCAACTGTTGGTAGTGGGATTTATTGACTCTATTGTAAAAATGATCTTTATTCATATATATAATTTACATTTACATTGCATTCTTTATCTTTGTTATTATTTCTCAAATATGTTTGATTAAAGACCTTGAATGTACTATAGTGTATGTTAGATGTGATAGTGGATTTGATGGCTATCATTAAACACATCTATAGTCATTGTGCATTCTAAATCAGTTCCTAGTTGATTGGATCATCCAAAACAAGGATAAGGGCCACCAGAGTTTGAGACTAGCATCTGCAATGCGAAGTACAATGCTTCATTAGTAGGGAACATGGAGATGTATAATAGATAGTGCTACGGTGATCTATTGAATACCCTCATTCGAAATTTCCAAATGCTTATAATTTTTCGAGTGGATTAAGTCCGATGTTTTGGTTGTACACAATTACTCCTTATGACTCGAAACTTCAATAAGATCTATATGATAGGTGCCTCATTTTGACTCATTTACCGACTCCGTGAGGTCATCAGGTGGTGAGATTGGGTGATGTCCTGATACATGTAGGAGTCGATGCTTTGTTGTCGAGGATTCATCGCTCGCCCTATGTTAGAGTAGGTGCCCAACTAGCCAACTTGTGGCGTGTGGGTTCTTGTTGATTCTATGTAAAATGATCTTTATTTATGAAATTCGCATATTTACGACATTCTTTATCTTCATTATTATGATTACAAATTGTTGGATAAGACCTTGAATGCACTATAGTGTATGTTAGATGTGATAGTGGATTTGATGGTTATCATGAAGCATCTAATAGTCATTGTGTGTTCTAAACAAGTTCCTAGTCGATTGGGCCGTCCAAAAGAAAGATAAGGGCCGCCCGAGCTTGAGACTAGCATCTGTGATGCAAAGTACCACGTTTCATTGGTAGGAAACATAGTGATTTTTTCTGAGCATGCTGATGGATAGCGACCTGGTGATCTATCAAACTACCCTAACTCGGACTTTCCAAGTGGTTATCATTTGTCAAGTGGATTAAGTCCGAGGTCTTGGTTGTACAGATTAGTCCTCACTACTCGAAACGTTATTGAGAATCTACATGATAGGTGCCTTACTTTGACCCGTTTGCTGACTCACTTGGGGTCATCAGGCGACGAGATTGGGTGAGGTCCCGATGCATGTAGGATTCAATGCTTCGTTGTCGAGGATTCACCGCTCGCCCTTATGCGTGGATATCCTATGCTGTCTGAGGAGATAACAGTGTGACAAATCTCTTGCTAGAGTACTAGATGTGTTTTAGGTAAATGGGTTTACCTAGTAGCACATGCGATGTCACTATTTGATCTCCAAGATGTATGCATGGCTATAGAATCTCTAGCGACTCTTGATTTACCAATGGTCATTGATTCGATTGGGATATTTGTACTGAAAGGACCGTACGGTACTCTAACCATGACCAGCTGGTTCTTGCAGGCACTATCAGTGATACCTAGGGGATCATGGGGCGATATTGTTAGACGCTTTACCATGATCCGATGGCTAATTCCGAAAATGTGTTTTCGGAGTCACAAAGAGTTGTGAGCCCTCGGATAGCTGTATCCCTGAACCATTGAGGGTCACACAAGTACTGGTTTCTCAATTCCCATAAGCAATTTATACTCAATTTGTTGAGTATAATAGGAGGAAGGATGGAAGTATGACTTCCTAAAATTAGCTGGGTAAGTATGACTTTCCTTAAAGCTGATAGGGCTAACTGCTATTTTGGATTAGGTGGTCTGAATTGTTTCCGCATCATAATGTTCAGCTTTGTAAACTGTCAGATCGGTCCGATCTGATCATCGATCGGGATTATGATGAAGCCATAACGATGGGCTTGAAACCAATGTTCCTTGGGCCTGGGCCAGATCTAGGCCCATTAACTTGGTTTAAGCCCATCGAAAATCTATAACTAGTGGGGTATTCATTTTGTTCACTCCAAGTTGTGTTGACAACTCTCCCCTTCAGTTATTCTTTTTCCCTCGCCTCCTCCTCACTTCCCTTCGCTGTCGTCATGCCGTCGCCGTCGCCACCCTTCGCGGTGGCCGCCCGTCGCCGATGCCATTGTCGGAATTTGTTCACCACCTTGAAGTTAGGATTCTGTTCGTGAAATCTTCACAGATTTTCTAGCGCAAATCAGTGAAGGAATTGAGGTTCCGGTTATGGACCGGATTAGGCGTTCAATCAACCGTTCAACTGTTGAAGTGCTATCTCCCTTGTGGAATAGTTGGAGCCAGGCGCCTAGTCGCCCGAGGTAACTTCCTAAACATCCTATGTATGTTTAGATCTCTATTTCGTGTATTGAACGTTCCAGGGCTGTTTAAATTTTAAACTTCCGCTGTACCCTGAGAGGGGGATCTGGATCCATCGCTACGCCAACAGTGGTTTCAGAGCATCAGGCTCGGATCTGGAAATACACGGTTTCTGCCAAAATTGATCAAAATCTCGTATTTTTTTGAAAAAAATTTCCGGGGACTTGAACCGCCGCACGCCCACTGCGCGCATATCCCACCACCCGTCTCGCGGATGTTGCGGGACCATCCTGCATATACCGCATGGACGTTGATATTGCGCAACGGGATGTGCGGACGGGTGCACGTTGTGTGCGCAGGCATCGGCGGGTGTTGTGCCCGCGTAGTGCCTGCCGTTGCGCGCACATGCCAACCCACCTCTATGCGCTTGTCACGCAGAGGGCCCTACCCCTGCACGCACATCGCGCAAGGGGTTGCGCGTGCTGACCGCCTAGCCTGTGCGCAAGGTATGTGAAGCAGGCCGCCCCTCCGTGTGTGCACGTCATGCACGGGGATGCGCACAGCATGCAGCACGCATGCGGCGGCTGAGGCACTGTCAGGCCTCGTGCTCATATCAGAGATAAAACATACAAAACATGCGGAAGCTATTAAAAAGCGGGTAAAATTTTCGCTTTTGGCCTGACGGTTTAAAACAATATAATTTAAAATAGAGAAATACTCAAAATATATCCCAGTTTATAAAAACAACCAACAGTATAGCATAACCATAAAAACACATGTATCAGACTCCAACAACAAAATACAACTACAAAGCGCAGGGCATCCCCTGGATAAGAATACTGATACATATAAATATGCTATACGCCACTGGGATACTCTAACCACCTCCTAGGGCGCCACCAGCTGGGTTAAAACCACGACCAGCTTCAAAACCTGGGTTCCCTGAAAACAACACAAGCAAGGAAAACAACCAAGCCCCAGAGGGACATGGGGTCAAACCCCAGTACGGAGAGCAACAGAAATAGCTAAAGGAATGCATAAGATAAAATGCAGATGCTATGCATGAGACACCGGATAAAAGCTGAAGGCTACAACCAACAAGGGAGCCAAGGAACTCAAACATAGCTCCACGAGATCAGCAACGAATCAGTGGCCACGGGGTGTGTTCAAAGTGTGGTAATGAGCCACTCGCCTTGACACTACACCCGAATACCAGATGCATCAAACAACTCAACCTGCCGTTGCCTCGCCCATGAACTGTGGTAGTTAACCACTCGGCGCATGGTGGCTAACAAACCCAGCAGGGAGATGAGAATGCGGTATTGCCGCTCGCCCTCGCATCCTGGTAAGAAACAACAGCAATACAACGGAATACAAAGCAATGGCTGCACAGAATATGAATGCAATATGGGAAATGCATGTATGCATAAACATGGCAGCTCAACAATCAACAACAATCACATATGCACACAGCAACATCCACGGCAATGCACAACAGCCATCTAGCATTAAATCTCACGCCAATTCCCAGCTACATCAAGCTCAGATCCGTACCTCTAGTTCCTGATTCACCCAAATCAGATTACTCAAAGGAACGAAGCAAGTCACGGCCTGCACAAAATCTGCCAAAATACACGGTGCATAGATTTCATGGGAATTACAACAAATCTCACAGCCAACCACTAAAGGTTCACGGCTGGAATTCACATACACAACCAGCCTTCCATTCTACCCACACAATCTAACAGGAAGCTTAAAACAAGGCCTAGAACAAGATTCCAACAACTGAATTCGAAAGCTACCTACGTACACAACACTCGGCCGAAAGACAGTAGCTTCGAGCTTTTGTTCCGGCCAACGATAGCCTCCAAAATGGGTAAGAGATGAAAGAGCTTTCCAAGAGGAGTACAACGCTACCTAGAACAAGAAAAATGGTGGCCGAAATCGACGGGAAATCACCGGAGAAGTTCACGGTGAATAGTAATCGAGGGTTGAAAAACAGAGAACGAAAGTCGGGTAATTTTGCTAAGTATGGAATCTGGTGAAATAAAACGAACCCAAGCCATGCTTCTTATAGAGACGCGAGAAATCTGGTTAAGTATTCCACCGACAGAAATAGATCCCACAAGCCAACGCTCGCTTGCTCTAAACAACGCTCAAACCCCAAAACGACGTCGCTCCAATACCACGGTGAAATCTGGAGGCCAAAACGCTAAAAGCTGGAAATAGCACTAACCGCTCAAAACGACGCCGCATAGCACCGCGGTGCGGTCTGGACGTTAACAACAATGCTGGAGAAATCTGAACAGGAAGTATTGACCCGCGTTGACGTCTGTTTCCACAACTAGCGCTACACACAATAGACCTCTCCTCACGCGAACAGATCTCTCGCTAGCGCTACACTCAAAACGACGTCGCGCCAACTAATCTAAACGGTGTCGTATCCCACACGATACAAAACACGCTACCGGACCTCTCCCAAACATGAGGCATCCAGACTCCACAAAACGACAACGTGTAACATTCAACACACAAAACATGCGAGCAGACTTCTCAATACCTCTAGCGCTAATTAGAAATCAGATCTCTCTAAACGACTACGTTTAGGAATCTCGCGTTACCAAAACACGTCGCGACCGGATTCCACCAAAACGACCATCTTTCACCACGAAACGAGCTCTCACCCAAAAATCCAGATTTCTCACAAAAACAGATTTCAGACCCAAAATTACGAAAACTTCCAGAATTGCTTAAAATGTGATTTCCGACCCGAAAATACAAACCAAACATCCAAACAGAGATTTGAACCACCAGAAATCTCCAAAAACCGATTAATTCTAACAAATTAATCTTAATTACATTTCACGTCTCACATTTCTCCCCCACTTAAAAGGATTTCGTCCTCGAAATCGAACAACAATCTGGAAATACAACTAAACAGCAAGATACACAACAGAACTCTGCCTAACACCAGCCAAGAGTTCAAGATAACTGAGCAAACAATTTACGACAACTAGGAAAGAAATGCAACCAAAAGCTACAAACTACTGGAAATTTAGCTCAACAGCTACTCAAACAGATGCGGCCACTCGCGCTGCATCTTCTTTTCCAGCTCCCAAGTAGCTTCTTCCCTACCGTGTTTACTCCACTGCAACATCACCAACGGAATGGTCTTATTCCACAACTATTTCTCTTTTCTACCAAGGATCTGCAAGAGATATTCTTGATAGCTCAACGTCTGATCTAGCTCAACCTCGTCAGTTCTAAGCACGTGAGACGGATCTGGCTCGTACTTCCTCAACATGAAAACATGAAAGACATCATGTAGAGAAGATAATTATGGAGGCAACAACAGCCGTATTCGCATAACTGTCTTGGCGATCCTGGGCAGCTTTCATCCGCTGTCTAATAAGATCCACGTGATCTTTCATTTGCTGCACAAAATCTGGGGCAGATAGCTGCTTCTCCCCCACTTCTTCCCAACACACTGGCGATCTGCACTTCTTGCCGTATAAAGCCTCAAAAGGCGCCATGCCAATTGTCACTTGGTAGCTGTTATTGTAAGAAAATTCCACCAAAGACAACGCGTCTTGCCAGCTACCTCCGAAATCCATCACAACAGCTCGCAACATATCCTCTAACGTCTGGATAGTTCTCTCAGATTGGCCATCTATTTGGGGGTGATTTGCGGTGCTCATAGCCAAACTGGTTCCCAAAGCTGTTTGCAAACTCTTCCAAAACCTGGAAGTAAACCTCGGATCTCAGTCGGAAACGATCGAAACAGGAACGCCGTGTAGTCTAACCACGAAATCAACGTACAGTTTCGCCATTTTCTTCAACGAGAAGGTCATCCCATAGGGAATGAAATGTGCAGACTTCGACAGTCGGTCAATAACCACCCAAATAGCATCGCATCCTCTGCTGGAACGAGGTAGATGCGTCTCAAAATCCATAGCAATGTGCTCCCAATTCCATTGGGGCAATTCCAAACTCTATAACAGACCATCAGGTCTCATCCTTCCGGCCTCTCTTTAGGCCAGCCCACCAGAAGTGCGGCTTCAAAGCGTGGTACATCTTCCGTGCACCAGGATGAACACTATGTCTGCTACATTGTGCTTCTCGAAGGATCTCCTCCTTCAAATCAATGAGTTTAGGCACAACCAACCTGCCACGGAACCTCAAACAACCATCGGATGAGACAGAATAGTCCTCAAGTTCGCCAGCCCTGACCTTCAACTTCAACTCATGGATGGAAGGATCAGTTCTTTGAGCTGCTCGAATGCTAGAAACAATCTACGGCTTTACTTGGAACGATGAAACCACAACGCAATCCTCAGTCGGGTAGAATCTCCAACAAGTAGTGTTAAGATGCTCTTGATCCTTGGAGATGTACAACGAAGCAAGCATCTCACTAGCCTTCCTGCTTAAAGCATCAGCCACTACGTTCGACTTCCCAGGCTGGTATTTAATTTCGCAATCAAAGTCTTTCAACAACTCCATCCACCGACGCTGTCTCATGTTTAATTCAGGATGCGAAAACAGACTGCAGAATTTTTTGGTCGGAGTACACCACAAACTGTTCGTCATACAGGTAGTGACGCCAGATCTTCAACGCAAAGACCACCGCTGCTAACTCCAAATCATGGACTGGGTAACGTGTCTCATGCGGTTTCAACTGCCGCGAGGCATACGCAATGACTCGACCATTTTGCATCAAAACACATCCCAATCCATTGAGCGAAGCGTCAGAATAAATAACAAAACCACCTGAACCAGACGGCAGAGCCAACACAGGCGCAGTAGTCAACTTTTCCTTAAGAAGCTGAAAGGCATTCTCGCACTGCTCAGACCACACAAATCGCTTGTCTTTCTGGGTCAATTGAGTCATCGGCTTTGATATACTAGAGAATCCTTCGATGAAACGACGGTAATAGCCAGCCAGACCCAAGAAACTGCGAATCTCAGATACATTTTTGGGACGCTCCCAGTTCAGAACAACATCAACTTACTGGGATCAACAGAAATCCCCTCGGCTGAAATGACATGACCCAGAAATACAACGCGATCCAACCAAAACTCGCACTTGGAGAATTTAGCATACAACTGCTGTTCTCTCAACCTCTGAAGGACAATTCCCAATTGCTCTTTGTGCTCCCTCGGAGTCTTCGAATAAACCAAGATGTCGTCAATGAAAACAATCACAAACTGGTCTATGAACTCTCCAAAAACTCGGTTCATCAGATCCATAAAGACTGCAGGCGCGTTGGTCAACCCAAACGGCATCACCAAAAACTCAAAGTGTCTGTACCTCATACGAAACGCAGTCTTCGCGACATCCTGATCTCTCACTCTCAGCTGATGGTACCCGAAACGAAGATCAATCTTTGAATACACCGCAGAACCTTGCAATTGATCAAACAGATCATCGATTCTCGGAAACGGGTACTTGTTCTTGACAGTAGCTTTGTTCAGCTGTCGAGAATCAATGCACATCCGCATTGAGCCATCCTTCTTCTTCACAAACAAAATGGACGCTCCCCACGGTGACATACTAGGTCGGATAAAACCTTTCTCCAGCAAATCATCTAACTGCACCTTGAGTTCTCTCAACTCCGCAGACGCCAGACGATACGGGGCACGAGAAATCGGAGCTGTGCCAGGCACCATTTCGATGCTGAAGTCAATCTCCCGCCTCGGAGGAAAACCAGGAATCTCCTCCGAAAACACATCGGGAAAGTGTCGCACCATGGGAACGTCACTGAGCTGAACACGGGAAGAAGAAGACGCATCCAAAGCGTAGATCATAAAGCCAGCATTTCCCAAGGACAACAGGCTGAAAATATCCATCGCTGAAACTAACGGGATCTTCGATCGAGAATCCTGGACATAGAAATATCACTTCTCGCCAGACAAAGCCTAAAACGAACAATACCATGGAAGCAATCCACGGAGGCACGATAGTTGGATAACACATCCATCCCAACTATGCAATCGAAATCCCACAACATCAAATGGATCAAACTCCCCACCAACACATGCTCACCAAACCGCAACACTCTATCTAATAAAACCTCCTGGGAGAACAGACTAACACCGCCAGGGGTAGAAACAGAAACAGCATCGCGCAAAGGAATGGTACACAGACCATGCTCAACAACAAACGAATCAGAAATGAACGAATGCGATGCACCGATGTCAAACAACACACGCACAGGAAAGTCAAAGACAAAGCAAGTACCTGCGATCACCCGGTTCGGTGTCTCCTCCGCCTGCTCTCTAGTGATGGCGTTGACTTGAGAATGCTGGGGTCCAGAGTAGAAAGGCTGAGACGACTGTCCGAATCGCGATGGACCAGGCTGCTGAAACGGCCTAAACTGAGTCTCACCCAACCGGGGCTGCTGAAACTGAGGGGAACGACCCCTAGACTGACCTACACGACCCTGAGGTTGGGCCGCGGTCTGCTGTGATCCAGCTGACGGACACACTCTAGCAAAATGCCCGTACTGACCACAAATGTTGCAGGAACCCTGCACACCAACACACTGCGTAGAAGGATGCTTCCCACCGCAAAAGCCACAAAACTCAGCCCGAGAACCGCTGCTACTCGAGCTACCTGAACCAGAAGAGCCAGAACTCTGCTGTGATCCAGCTGACGGACACACTCTAGCAAAATGCCCGTACTGACCACAAATGTTGCAGGAACCCTGCACACCAACACACTGCGTAGAAGGATGCTTCCCACCGCAAAAGCCACAAAACTCAGCCCGAGAACCGCTGCTACTCGAGCTACCTGAACCAGAAGAGCCAGAACCCGACTTCTTCTTGAACTGTTGACCTCAGGGTCGAAACCTCTGACGGCCAGACTGCTGAGCCACCTGTGGCTACTGATGCTGCTACGGCTGTTGGGGTTGATAGGCTGACTGGGAGGATTGTGAAGACTGCGCTCCCTGATCAGTGGGACGACCACCCGGCGCTGCCTGCTGCCTACGAGCACGACGACTACGCAAACCTTCCCCAATGTCGATGGCACTATCCACTGCCTCAGCGTAAGTCTTGGGTTTACTGGTAAGCACCATCTGATATAACTCTTCATTCAAGCCCTCAAGAAATCTAGTCCGCTTGGCCCTCTCCCGGCCAGAAACTGTTGGGTGGATCCGGATCCGCACCCCGGCAGGCAGCGGAAGAACAAAAATATGAAACCGGGATGCGATCAATACGAAAAATTCAATCAATTAATGTATCAACATACATAGGGTGTTTCAGGCGTGTTACCTCGCTGGCACTTGTGCCTGGCTCCAACCGGTGTTTCAAGAACCCGGCGCTTCTCGGTTGATTGCGGTAGTTACGTCAATCCGGTCCACGACCAGATCCGAGACTCCTTCGTCAGACTGCACTAGAAGTCCTGACGAGATCAGCACGATCGGATTCTCCTCGAAAAACTAGGCCGGAACGAAATTCCGGCGAAGTTGGGCGGCGGCGGAATTGATTGCGTACGTCAATCCGGTCCACGACCAGATCCGAGACTCCTTCGTCAGACTGCACTAGAAGTCCTGACGAGATCAGCACGATCGGATCGGACTCGAAAAACTAGGCCGGAAC
>KV013454.1:185878-203711 GCA_001598015.1 Dorcoceras hygrometricum
GTCTCGAGCTCGGGCGGCCTTATCCTCATTTTGACGGCCCAATCGACTAGGAACATGTTCAGAATACACAGCGACTATTAGATGTGTTTCATGATAGCCGTCATAACCACTATCACATCTAACATACGCTTTAGTGTAATCTAGGTCTTTACTCAACACAATTGTAAATCATTACACACATAATGAAAGTAAAGGATGCCATATAAAAGAATGCGAATATCATATATAAAGATCGTTTGTACAAGAGTCAATGAAAACCCACACGCCACAAGTTGGCTAGTTGGGCATCTACTCTAACAGAAACATGGGGAACATACGCCAACAGAGAAGAAAACTTCCTAGCATATTCCCGGACAGACATCGAGCCCTACTCCAGATGATCAAACTCCCGTTCCCGGGCGTTCACATAAGATTCGGGCACATACTCCTATCGGAAGGTCTCGCAAAAACTGTCCCAAGAGATCCCAACACCGGTCTCTAACAAGGTACTCGAAGCGCCTCGCCACCAGCGCTCTGCAGCCTTCCTAAGAAAGAGGGTCGCTAAACTCAGCCGAAGATCATCATCATACTGAACCCGATCGAAAAGACCAATAATATTCCGGAGCCACGAGTCTGCATCCTCACTGGACTCGTCACCATTGAAGACTGGAGGGTTCATCCTCTGAAACCGTGCTATCACGACATCCATCTGCTCCACAGGATGTGCCGCAACCTCAACCTACTCCTCGTCGCTAACACGAGTATGACTGCGAGCACTACGCCTATCCTCATTCTGCCCTGCTGATTCCTCAAACTGCCCCTACCTCTACCACGACGTCTAGGCGGAATCTACGAAAACACTCAACAAGATCAAGCAAAACAGAACAGATACGGCATAGATAGCACATAACACAAATATGCAGCACATAATCACATAGATCAAGCACATGCAACACACGACACTGTTCCTAGACTCGAGTGTGATCAAAGAAATTGAGCTTATACCAGCTTAAGCTCTGATACCAAATATTTCAGGCCTCGTGCTCATATCAGAGATAAAACATACAAACACATGCGGAAACTATTAAAAAGCGGGTAAAATTTTCTCTTTTGGCCTGACGGTTTAAAAAAATATAATTTAAAATAGAGCAATACTCAAAATATATCCCAGTTTATGAAAACAACCAACAGTATAGCATAACCATAACAACACATGTATCAGACTCCAACAACAAAATACAACGACAAAGCGCAGGGCATCCCCTGGCTAAGAATACTGATACATATAAATATGCTATACGCCACTGGGATACTCTAACCACCTGTATAGCATAACCATAACAACACATGTATCAGACTCCAACAACAAAATACAACGACAAAGCGCAGGGCATCCCCTGGCTAAGAATACTGATACATATAAATATGCTATACGCCACTGGGATACTCTAACCACCTCCTAGGGCGCCACCAGCTGGGTTAAAACTACGACCAGCTGCAAAACCTAGGTTCCCTGAGAACAACACAAGCAAGGAAAACAACCAAGCCCCAGAGGGACATGGGGTCAAACCCCACTACGGAGAGCAACAGAAATAGCTAAAGGAATGCATAAGATAAAATGCAGATGCTATGCATGAGACACCAGATAACAGCTGAAGGCTACAACCAACAAGGGAGCCAAGGAACTCAAACATAGCTCCACGAGATCAGCAACAAATCAGTGGCCACGGGGTGTGTTCAAAGTGTGGTAATGAGCCACTCGCCTTGACACTACACCCGAATACCAGATGCATCAAACAACTCAACCTACCGTTGCCTCGCCCATGAACTGTGGTAGTTAACCACTCGGCGCATGGTGGCTAACAAACCCAGCAGGGAGATGAGAGTGCGGTATTGCTGCTCGCCCTCGCATCCTGGTAAGAAACAACAGCAATACAACGGAATACAAAGCAATGGCTGCACAGAATATGAATGCATTATGGGAAATGCGTGTATGCATAAACATGGCAGCTAAACAATCAACAACAATCACATACGCACACAGCAACATCCACGGAAATGCACAACAGCCATCTAGCATTAAATCTCACGCCAATTCCCAGCTACATCAAGCTCAGATCCGTACCTCTAGTTCCTGATTCACCCAAATCATATTCCTCAAAGGAACGAAGCAAGTCACGGCCTGCACAAAATCTGCCAAAATACACGGTGCACAGATTTCAGGGGAATTACAACAAATCTCACGGCCAACCACTAAAGGTTCACGGCTGGAATTCACATACACAACCAGCCTTCCATTCTACCCACACAATCTAACAGGAAGCTTAAAACAAGGCCTAGAACAAGATTCCAACAACTGAATTCGAAAGCTACCTGCGTACACAACACTCGGCCGAAAGACAGTAGCTTCGAGCTTTTGTTCCGGCCAACGATAGCCTCCAAAAAGGGTAAGAGATGAAAGAGCTTTCCAAGAGGAGTCCAACGCTACCTCGAACAAGAAAAATGGTGGCCGGAATCGACGGGAAATCACCGGAGAAGTTCACGGTGAATAGTAACCGAGGGTTGAAAAAAAGAGAACGAAAGTCGGGTAATTTTGCTAAGTATGGAATCTGGTGAAATAAAACGAAGCCAAGCCATGCTTCTTATAGAGACGCGAGAAATCTGGTTAAGTATTCCACCGACAGAAACAGATCCCACAAGCCAACGCTCGCTTGCGCTCAACAACGCTCAAACCCCAAAACGACGTCGCTCCAATACCACGGTGAAATCTGGAGGCCAAAATGCTAAAAGCTGGAAATAGCGCTAACTGCTCAAAACGATGCCGCATAGCACCGTGGTGAGGTCTGGACGTTAACAACAACGCTGGAGAAATCTGAACAGGAATTATTGACCCGCGTTGACGTATGTTTCCACAACTAGCGCTACACACAACAAACCTCTCCTCACGCGAAGAGATCTCTCGCTAGCGATACACTCAAAACGGCGTCGCGCCAACTAATCTAAACGGTGTCGTATCCCACACGATACAAAACAGCTACCAGATCTCTCCCAAACATGAGGCATCCAGACTCTACAAAACGACAGCGTATAACATTCAACACACAAAACCCGTGATCAGACTTCTCAATACCTCTAGCTCTAATTAGAAATCAGATCTCTCTAAACGACGACGTTTAGAAATCAGATCCACCAAAACGACCAGCTTTCACCACGAAACCAGCTTTCACCCAAAAATCCAGATTTCTCACAAAAACAGATTTCATACCCAAAAATACGAAAACTTCCACAATTGCTTAAAATGTGATTTCCGACCCGAAAATACAAACCAAACTTCCAAACAGAGATCTGAACCACCAGAAATCTCCAAAAACCGATTAATTCCAACAAATTAATCTTAATTACATTTCAGGTCTCACAGGCACCGCCCTTGCGACGGTGCCGAGGCGGAGATGTGCATCGGTTTTTGCATCCTAGGGTTTTTCCGTTCCTGTACCGGGCAGCTCGATGGGTTTTTGGGTCGATACTTGATATCAGGCCTTTTGGTTGGATCAAAATTATTTTTGAAAAATTGTGAGATATTGGACCTAAAATTGTTTTAAACCCAAAATAAGTTGATGCAATTAAAACAACAAAATATGATTTTATTTATAAATTATGATTTTATATTTAAAATATGTTTTTGTTGGATATAAGAAAATTTGATTGGTTTATTTTATTTATGTCAATTAATTGGATTAATTGAATAAGTAATTTGTTTGGGATGATCAAGTGTCATGCTCAATGTGTTAGGTGTATGCTAGGTTTTATATTTCTTGGTTTTTAATTGTTGAAATCATATCAAAGTGGGGCTGGTTTATGGCCCGTTCTCATCCCTTTAAATGTATCCCTATTTGTCATATATATTTAAATGTAAATATTACACTCAGTGGGAGATAATCTTGAAGATGGTGTAGATGATGATCAAAGATATTAAAAATCGAACACGTGTAAAACTGGAAGCTTATGTAATATTATTGCATTTGCATATTGCATATCACCTAGGATTTCTAGATCCGCGCTTGGCAACCACAGATCACATAGCTCTCGGTTATCAATCATCACTGTTATATATTTGATATATATATCTGTTGAATCCGCGAATTTTAAATTTGATTTAAAATTATTGAGACCAAATTTCAAAATTAAAATTCCTCATTTAAATTTGATTTAAAATATATATCAAGATTAAAATTTCATGATTAAATTGAAGGAACTTAGTTTATTGATAAGTATGAGGTCTTGTGACAAAACGTGATCTAAGAGAGTCCTTCATAAACCGGCTTAAAAATGGCTTGTACCGGCTAGTCTCACAGAGGGGCGTTGCTTTGTCTTAGGAATTTAAGTGGGCCTTAGCCCCTCCAACGACCTGGAAGCACTATTAGAGAATGTTAGTCCATGACTTCTAAACTGATCATAAAACAAAAGTTTACTCGATAAAATCATGAAGCTAAGGGAATTTAAACATTGTTTAAAATTTCCTACATTCTATCAACAATGGGTGACGTCGATGCTACCCGCATACATAGCCCGGATCATATTGTTGGGGGGGTTCTATGTGCCGAAAAGCTGTGCACGCCATTGACAATTGTTGTGAGTTGAATGGAACTCCCATGATGTTGGCTCATATTATTGGGGACGTTATGGCGACCGTCTGAAACCAACCACCTCTAGAATTTTTTTTATCATGTGTGGAATAAACAATCTTTAAAATTATGGCTCGTTCACTTTAAACATTTTCTCAACATTACTTTAAACATAAATAAATGAATATTTTAAAACATAAAATCATCCATACTGTTTAAAAACCAGATTAAGTAAAATTAGCGTAAACTGATCATGATAGATAAAGTACTGAAAAATGTATCATAACATAGATAAAACGTTAGAGTGGCCACGGGGTACAGCTGCACCGGACGCTCAGAGGTTCTCACCGCCAGTAGGGAAAAACTCATCAACAGCCTCACCTGCACCATTTGTAAACAGAGTGAGTCTAAAGGTCCAGCATGCTCTATCTTTTAAAATAGCAAAATACGTATAATAAAGCAACATGCAAGCACATATGCATAATAAAATAACATTAAAACATGTATGCATGGATGGTCGTAAAACATGGTTCGTAACTCAGTCGTAACATATCATAATCATATATCATACATAATAGTCATTAGCATAACATAAAAACGTGTGAGTCGTATCCATGAATTATGAGCCATAACATAAGCGATTGATCAATCTATGAACCAACGTACGCGGCGATACGGTTCACCCGACCTTACCTCCGGATCCCTCACACCTCTATGCTGCCACTTCACCATGTCGTGATCACATGGATCGATAAGCTCGTAATACATTAAAACAGAGGATCATCGGGCCCGATATCTTGACTAGCTCCCATCATAAACTTGCCACACATCACTTCAATCCCTCGGTTTTACTTTTAAATTCTTTCATGCCTTAACGTTTTCATAAACTTTCATGATGCGTGCATTTCATAAAAACATGCAATTTAAAAGGCTTAACCTGTCAATATATATTTAATTTTTTCATTTAAAATATTATCATATATAAAATACAATATACATAATTAAATATATATTCACGGGCTTCAACATTTTCTACTCCGGTCAAGGACTAGTTCTGGGGCCTGTCCACTACTTCTAAGCCCAAAAATAACCTAGACTTAACTTAAAATTGAAACTTAGCCTTAGACATGACTTGAAATTTAACCCTTTAAAAATTTCCAAAATACTCCATCCCATACTAAAAATCAAATATTTAAAATTTGACTAAATAAAGACCCGTTGACCAATTTTGACTAATTAAAATTCCAATGACCACAATTTTGACTTTAAAACTTAAAACAAAATATTAGGTCCAACAATAATTAAAAGTTTGACTAAATATTTTGATTTTAAAAGGTTTGACCAAATAATCTTAAAATTGGACCATATGCTTTAAAATTAAAATAACCGGTTCAGAATTAAAATAAGTTGGACCAAACTTAAAACATTTTGACTCGACTCTCAACTAACCGACCTGATCCAATTGAACCAACCCACCGGTCCAACCGGACCGACCCACACACACAAACCCTACACACAAGCCGCACGCACGCCTCCATGCAACCGGCGACTAGCCGCCGCTAAACTCCATCGTGCTACATGCTCCGGCCGCCCCTGGCCGGAACCCCACCGGTTGGACCACCGGGTGGTCCAGCTGGTCCCTCTCGAACCAACCACGGCCCGAGCCATGGCCGCACAAGGGCGGACGAGACGCAAGAATGCGCCGCACGGGCGACGCTCAAAATTGTAACCATGCTTCGTCCCGGGTTCAGCCGTGGTTGAGCCCTTTTCTCCCAATCATGGACCACTACTAGACCTCCCTAGGACCACCACGAACCATCTCCAATTCCCAAGAACAGTGCTTGGACGAAACATTACAAGAGAAGTTCAAGTATGCGTTAGAAATTCATGATGCATGCGTGATTTTTAATCAACCACATAGATCTCATGAAATCACAAGCAAAACATACAATCATTCATTAAAAATAGTTTAATATAGCTTAAAAGTTGAGAAAAATGGAGATAGAACATGCCTTGTTCGGAGAATAATGAAGAACTGCGTGTTAACGAAGCGGAGGACAAGAGATCGGGACAAGACGCCTTGAATTCACAACAAAAGCTTGAAGAATTTCGTGCAAGGGAGGGAGGAGGGGTGGGAGTGAGGGGAGGGAGGAGGTGGAGGCTAGGGTTACAAGAAAATTAGGGTTGTGAGAATGAGTGATTCCAAAATGACCCCTCCAAATGATTTAATTAAGAAAATTAAGAGTTTTCGTATACTAACCCTCCACTTATTTAAAATATTGAATAAAACTCTAAACATAGGCTTTAAAATCTTAAATTTTCGTTATATGTTGCCCCCTAAATTTTAAAGTATAGGAAAGTCCATTAAAACAGCCCGTATAGGTGAAAAACGGGTTCCCCTCAACTAAAAATCATAAAAGCTCATTTTTCAAAAGTTGCTGCTTAAAAAAATAATAAATTTTTCTCTTAAAAATCTGAGGCATAAAAATTTCAAATAATTTTCATCTGGGTCGTCCCTAGTCTCGTCCACACGTCCGGAACTCAAAAAGGCTAAAAACATAACATGCATATCATGAAACAATAAAACTATCAATAAATCACATAAAATAGAATATAATTTCTAAAATAATTTTCCCCCTAGTCATGCACTCATTTCCACGTAATTATGATTTTCTGAGCGTTACACGTCCATTACAACTCAACATTGATGGGTCATCTTGACACGTGATAGAAGTCATATTATTGGGCCCTTACTGGACGTGAGGTAAATACATGGAGATTGCACCTGTTGCAATTGGGCTCTACCTTTTGAGGATCATGGTTGGCTGATATTATTCTGGACCGTGATTTCTTGATTGGACTTTGTGTACCCACTAAGGAAACTGATTTTCTCGATTTCATTAGAGGGTGGTGAAATTGTTAAAATAGTGGGAGGGTAATTTATAAAACTAAATGACCTTGTTTTATGTCTTAGAGTTTTTCACGAATACTCTGTAATGCATGTCTGTTTTTCCTTTCTGTATAAACTGCTATATATCATGTCTTCGATTAAAAATCCACTTGCTGCTATACTGGATAGCAACAAGTTCACTGGCACAAACTACCAAGATTGGCTTCGAAATCTCAAGATTGTCTTGGCTTCGAAGAAGCTTCTCTACAACTAGAGAAGAGCCATCCGAAGGAGGCCCCTTCCAATGCCAGTTCTGAGGAGCTGGCGAAATTGGAAAAATGGTGGGACGATGAACTTAAGCCACGGTGCTATATGATGGAATCTATGTCCAATGAATTGCAGCGGCGATTCGAGGAGACGGGATATGCTTCCGCCATACACCTTCACCTCAAGGAGCTGTATGGGGAGAACTCTCGGATGGAGAAGTTCACCACTGTCAAGGAGCTCATGACGAGTCGCAAGCGCGAGGGGACTTCGGTCCGCGAGTATGGGGTCCATATGATTGGGCTCATTGAAAAGCTAGTGGGCCTCGAAATCACGCTTCCACATGAACTGTCTGTGGATTTGCATCTTCTCTCCCTCCCTGCTGCATTCGACCCGTTTTTGGTCAAATTCAATATGAAAAAGCTTTATGCCACCCTCGAAGAGATGTTAAACATGCTTGTCGTATTTGAAGGGACCAAAAAGAAGGACAAGCTCGTCCTCCTGTTGGGCTCTTCTTCATCTACGAAGAAGGGGCCCAAACGCAAGGGTAAGAAGCGTTCTGACCCTACGAAGGATGAGAATCCCACCAAGAAGACCAAGGCAAGGGCTCCAAAGTCAAAAAAGTCTGAAGATGTTTGCCCCCATTGCCACAAGCCTGGGCATTGGAGGAGAACTGATGGGATTACCTCGAGTAGTTGCAAACTGCAAAAGGTATACTCTACATTGAAATAAATATGTCTCTTAACTCGACTTGTTGGGTACTTGATACAGGATGTGGATCTCATATCTGCAATGACTTGAAGGTAATGACAAGAAGTCGGCGTCTTAGGAGGGTGAGACCCACTTGAGACTTGAAAACGAAGCAAGGGTTGCGGCCGAAGCGATAGGAGATTAATATTTATTTCTTCATTCAATTTACAAGTTGTTATTGAAATATGTTTTATATGTTCCCGAATTAATAAAAAACATATTTACGTTTGTATGCTTGATAGTGATGGATATTCTTGTCATTCGCTAATTCGATTTGCAATAAGGAGGGTGAGACCCACTTGAGACTTGAAAACGAAGCAAGGGTTGCGGCCGAAGCGATAGGAGATTAATATTTATTTCTTCATTCAATTTACAAGTTGTTATTGAAATATGTTTTATATGTTCCCGAATTAATAAAAAACATATTTACGTTTGTATGCTTGATAGTGATGGATATTCTTGTCATTCGCTAATTCGATTTGCAATATTTACAAGAATGAATGTTTAGTTGGAATTGGGGAACACGAAAACGTTTCTGTACAACTTAAAATTGAGAGAAATTCCAACTCACGATGTGGAAACACATACAACAAAAATCTAAAGGAAATACGATAGTCTGAACCCGACACAACTTTGGCATGCTAGGCTAGGTCATATTTCCTTAAAGAGGATGAACAAGTTGGTTTGGAGAGACATTTTTAATATGTCTGATATTAACTCCTTACCAACTTTTGAGTCCTGTCTCAAAGGGAAAATGACAAAATTGCCCTTCAAGGGCAAGCCTGAACGTGCTCAAGGCTTATTGGATTAGATCCATACTGATGTGTGTGGCCCGCTTAGTATTGGTACTAAGTCCGGTCACACCTACTTCATCACCTTTACCAATGATTACTCTAGGTATGTGTACTTGTACTTAATGTAGCACAAGTCTGAATCCTTTGAAAGGTTCAAGGAGTTCAAGGCTGAAGTAGAAAATCAATTGGGAAAGAGTATTAAAACACTTCGATCCGATCGAGGTGGAGAATACTTGAATGCCGAATTTCAAGACTATCTTAAGGAGAATGAAATTCTCTCACAGTGGACTCCTCCGACCACACCACAACTCAATGGTGTAGCGGAGCGTTGTAATCGAACCTTGATGGACATGGTTCGATCTATGACGAGCTTCACTGAACTTCCTGCCTTGTTTTGGGGCTATGCTCTCGAAACGGTGATAAAGTTGTTGAAAAATATACACACCAAGGCAGTGGATAAAACTCCATATGAGATATGGATGGGCAAGCCACCCAAGTACTCGTACTTGAGGATTTGGGGACATCCTGATTACGTGAAGTAGACAATGGGAGATATGCTGGATAATATATCCATATTATGCTACTTTGTTGGGTATTCAAAGAATTCTATTGGATACTGATTCTACTATCCCAATGAAATAAAAGTGTTTGTTTCTAGAAATGCCACCTTTTTGGAAAAGGAATTTCTACTTGATAGAAAAGAAAAGATAGTAGAACTCGAAGAAGTTCGAGAACCAACTGAAGTGCCAAGTGAATCTCCCACACATCAAGAACCAATCCTTGATATGGACACACCTAGAAGATCTGAAAGGGTTCCTAGGACTCCTGTTAGATATGGTTTCCTGCTTGAAGAGGATCAAAGTGATCAAACTGTTGGATGTGATCGAAGAACCTTCAAGGAGGATATTTACTGTCAGGCCCCGTGCTAATTACTGACAATTAACACATAATAAGCGCATAAACACGGAAGCTTAAAATCAGGGCTTAAAAATTTTTTTTTCTCAAAATGAAATGGGCCTGAACTCAATTCATACAATCAAAATATCGATAATTAAAATATGAGTTGACTCAAACTCAAACACAATAGGTAACAACATAAATATCAATCAAATACAGATCCCCAACACATGATAACACGGGGCATCCCCCGGCTCAATACATATCATATATATAGACTGGGACTCAGGGATGTGGGGATCGACCAGCTGAACTTCCACTCTGTCCAGCTTGGTTACCTGAAGTTCCTGCAAATGGGCAACGCAGACCCAAACAAGACAAAAGCAGGAAACAAGTACGAGGTCAAGCCTCAGTACGAAGAGCTATAAAAGCAGATAAACATGCAACATGCTATAAAACAATGCTATGAATGCATGAGGATGTCAAAGGAAATCAGTCAGCTAGGCCGGTGTAACAACCGGAAAATCATATCATGTCGCCTCTATACCACGGTCTATCAACCGGGAAATCATCGGTCCGTGATCATCGGGGCCCGTCAGCCCATCACAGCTCGGCGGTAGACACTCGTATCCGGTATTCACCGCTCCGACGATAGCGTTGGACTTTTCGGGCACGACCCACCAGTCGGCCAGTCACAACGTGGCACCCAATCAGGTTATCAAATAAAATCTATAAATCAGGCTCAAGATGTATGCATGAATGCCATTCAATATCCATGCTTAATACATATAATGCCTAAACGTAAAACAGTATGCACATTCAATCCAAAATCAGCCACTGGTTCACGTAGGTACATAGTAGAAAAGCCACAGATTTCACAACATCGAATTATAGACATGTTCAAGCTCACAACTGCTAAGGGCTGCTCAATTCGTACCTTTCTTCTTCAATTTACCTAACAGATCTCAAAACAAGGCACGGCCAGCAACAATTCAAACCTATGGCCATTGAAGCTTCCACGGAAATACAGATTTCACAACATCGAATTATAGACATGTTCAAGCTCACAACTGCTAAGGGCTGCTCAATTCGTACCTTTCTTCTTCAATTTACCTAACAGATCTCAAAACAAGGCACGGCCAGCAACAATTCAAACCTATGGCCATTGAAGCTTCCACGGAAATTTCCACTCAAAATTCCCAGAAGCTGAAATCCGAAGCTCAAAAGAATCGACGGCTGAATCTGCTCACGAAACCAGCAACTTCACGAACACGCAGAAGCTTTTGGGATTTCTCAACTCGTTGTCTCTGACTTCCAAACTAGTACCAATGGGAAGAGCAAGTCTCAAGGAATCCAGCGCCACCAAGAACGTCAAAAACAGAGGCTAGAATCGACGGGAAAAGGCGATAGGAAGTGACGGTGAACAGTAGCTATTTCGAAGGTTCGAGTTTGAGGATAAGAAATATCTGGTCTAAAATGCTCTAAGTGTAACTCAACACTTAGATTTATATCCTCTACTCAATAAGATACAAAGCAAGTCAAACACCGACAAAAACAGAGTCCTACAACTCAAATTATCGCAAAACAGATCCCTCGTGCAATAACAATGGCCACCAGATTCCTGCGCTTCAAAAATTCTTGCGCGTAAGTCAAAATGACTGCGTATAAGCACAACCAGATCCCAGGCCCAACGCAACGCTAAAAACAGATCTCAGCGCCTAAATAAACTCGTGCAAGCACAAAACGACGTCGCTGGCAAAATCAGATCTCAGCGCTAAACGAAAACAGATCTCAGCGCTTCCAAACGTTGCTCTAGCGCGCGCAAGTTCAAAACGACGGCGTATGAGCAAAAACCGATTTCACGCCTGCGCAACATCAGATGTCAACGCTTCTCGTTGACCCGCTCGTGAAATCTGCTTACGTCAGCAGATCTCTCACGCGGAACAGATCTCACGCTCCAGCTTTCTCTAATTCGAACAGCCTTCACTAAAGACTCTAGCGAACAGATCTCACCCGAATTTCGAACAGATTTCATGCAAAAACTAGCAGATTTAACCCACATGTCACGACCAGATCTCTATCAAAATTCGATCAATTCAAAATTATTTCTTGACCAGATTTCACCCAACAAATACGAACTAAAATCTGGACCATTCCAACTAGAGATCTGAATTTCTCAAAATCAGATTTCACCAAAAATCGACATTCCAGAAATCTAAATTCTTAATTCTCGTGACTAACCTAACTCAAAAATCCGATTAATCACTAATTAGAAATCTGATTCCTCACATTCTCCCCACCTTAAGAGATTTCGTCCTCGAAATCAAAGACAAACCAAGGCAGAAACAATCAAACATGCAAATTCAGGACCAACAACTCATCAAATTCAAAGAAAAACCAGAAATTTAACTGGAAATTCTGCACGATCAGTGCTCAAACAGATGAGGCCAGTCTTGTCTCATCTTCTCTTCAACTTCCCAGGTCGCTTCTTCTCGGCCATGCTTGCTCCATTGGACCATCACCAACGGAATTACCTTGTTCTTTAGCTGTTTCTCCTTCCTATACAAGATTTGAACCGGATATTCGACATAACTCAAGGCAGAATCCAGCTCAACTTCGTCAGTTCTCAAAACATGGGACGGATCCGGATCATATTTTCTCAACATTGACACATGAAACACGTTATGCATCGCGGCTAACTCCTCGGGCAGTCTCAGTCTATAAGCCAATTGTCCAATCCGCTCGATAATCTCAAAGGGACCAACAAATCTGGGAGCCAATTTGCCTTTAAATCTGAATCTCATTACGCTCTTGAAAGGAGAAATCTTGAGAAACACATGATCGCCAACCTCAAACTCTAACGGTCGACGTCTTCTACTAGCATAGCTAGAGAAACGGTCTTGGGCAGCTTTCATCATACTCCGAATCAAGTCAATTTGATCCTTCATGTGCTGAACAAACTCCGGTGTAGAAAGCTGTCTCTCGCCAACTTCTTCCCAACAAATCTGGGATCTACACTTTCGACCATACAATGCCTCAAACGGAGCCATTCCAATAGTGACTTGGTAGCTTTTGTTACGAGAAATCAACCAAGGAAAGCGAATCCTGCCAGCCATCGCTGAAATCCATCACCACTGCTCGCAACATATCCTCTAAAGTCTGGATAGTCCGCTCAGACTGTCCGTCTGTCTGTGGGTGATAGGCTGTGCTCATTGCCAATCTCGAACCCATTGCTGCTTGCAGACTCTTCCAAAAGCGAGAAGTGAACCTCGGATCTCTGTCAGACACTATCGAAACATGAGCTCCATGCAATCTAACCACATGGTCGATGTACAATTTCGCCATCTTTTTCATCGAACACCTCACATCATAGGGAATGAAATGGGCTGACTTCGAAAGTCTATCAATCACAACCCAGATCGCATCGCATCCCCTACTCGATCGAGGTAGATGAGTCACGAAATCCATGGCGATGTGCTCCCAATTCCATTGGGGCACCTCTAAACTCTGGAGCAATCCACCAGGTCTCATTCTCTCAGCCTTGACCTGTTGGCAATTCAGACATCTAGCAACAAAAGCAGAAATGTCGCTATTCATACCTGCCCACCAGTAGTGAGACTTCAAGGCATGGTACATCTTTCGCTCGCCTGGATGCACACTGTACCAACTATAATGTGCTTCATTCATAAGGGTCTCCTTCAAATCAATCAGGTTCGGAACTACTAATCTCCCTCTGAACCTCAAACATCCATCAGAAGCAACAGAGAAATCATCAGACTGACCTGACTGCGCCTTAATCCTCAACTCATGGATATAGGGGTCGGTTCTCTGCGCCTCCCTGATGTTCATCACAATCTGCGGTTCCACCTGAAGAGAAGAAACAAAGAAATACTGATCACCCGGTTGGAATCGCCAACCAGAAGTACTCAACTCCTCATGAACTTTTCAAATACTCAAGGATGCTAACATATCAGGCTGGGTCTTTCGACTTAGAGCGTCTGCTACCAAGTTCACTCGCCCAGGCTGATACTGAATCTCACAGTCAAAGTCCTTAAGCAATTCCATCCAGCGTCGTTGCCTCATGTTCAAATCTGACTGCGTGAAGATATATTTCAGGCTCTTGAGGTCGGTGTACACCACAAATTCTTCACCATAGAGATAATGCTGCCAAATCTTCAAGGCAAACACTATCGCAGCCAACTCCAAATCATGAACCGGGTACCTCGTCTCATGAGGCTTCAGCTGTCGAGACGCATACGCAATCACGTACCCGTTATGCATCAGAACACACCCTAAACCATTCAGAGAAGCATCAGAGCACACAACAAATCCTCCGGAGCCAGACGGTAGGGCCAAGACAGGAGCAGTAGTCAACTTCTCCTTCAGCGTCTGAAAACTGTACTCGCACTCAACAGTCCATACAAATCTCTTATCTTTCTGAGTCAACTGCGTCATAGGCCTGGCTATCGAAGAAAACTTCTCAATGAAACGCCTATAGTAGCCGGCCAACCCCAAGAAACTACGGATCTCTGAAACGTTTCGAGGTCTCTCCAGTTAAGCACTGCTTCGACCTTGCTCGGATCTACAGAAATCCCTTGTGCTGAAATCACGTGACCCAAAAAGATAATCCTGTCGAGCCAAAACTCGCACTTGCTGAATTTGTCATAGATCTGCGAGTCTCTCAATCTCTGCAATACTAGTCTCAAATGCTCCTTGTGCTCTCTCTTGCTCCTCGAGTACACCAAGATGTCATCTATGAAGACGATTACGAACCGATCGATATACTCGCTAAAGACGCGATTCATCAAATCCATAAAGACAGCGGGGGCATTCTTCAATCCAAACGACATGAAAAGAAACTCAAAATTCCCATATCGAGTCCGAAAGGCTGTCTTTGCTACATCAGCGTCTCTAATTCGCAACTGGTAATAACCAGAGCGCAAGTCAATCTTCGAGTAAACAACCGATCCCTGCAACTGATCAAACAAGTCATCAATCCTTGGCAAAGGATACTTGTTTTTCACCGTTGCTTTATTCAACTGTCTGAAGTCCACACACATCCTCATAGTGCCATCTTTCTTTTTCACAAAAAGAATCGGAGCTCCCCAAGGCGACATGCTTGGTCTGACTAAGCCTTTCTCCAAGAGATCACTCAACTGCTCCTTCAACTCTTTCAACTCTGCAGGCGCCAACCGGTAAGGAGCTCTGGAAATCGGGGCGGTACCGGGCACCAGCTTGATACTGAAGTCGATCTCACGTTGAGGAGGGAATCCAGGAATCTCATCTGGAAACACGTCGGGAAACTCTCGAACGACGGGGATGTCGCGCAACTCTAATCCCTGTTCCTGGGAACTATCAAGTGCGTAGATCATGAATCCTGCATTACCTAGCGATAACAGGCTAAACATCTCCATAGCGGAAACTAGGGGAATCTTCAACCTCGAATCCGTGCCGTAGAAATCCCACCTCTCACCCGTATCAGGGCGAAATCTCACCACACCATGGAAACAGTCAACGGTAGCCTTATAGCTAGATAACACATCCATTCAAAAATACAGTCGAAATCTCTAATCCCCAACACAATCAAATTTGTCACCAAAACATGCTCATCAAACCTAATCAGGCAATCTACTACTACCTCACGGGACCACAAGTTCACACCAGCAGGAGTAGACACAGAAACAACATCACACAGTGGGGAAGAACTCAACCCACGCTCAAACACAAACATTTCAGAAATGAAGGAGTGTGATGCACCAGTGTCAAACAAAACTCTCGCAGGATAATCATAAATAGAGCATGTACCTCTAATCACCATGCCCGGAGTCTCCTCAGCCTGATCTCCTGTCAAGGCATTCGCCTGCGCCTGCGGGGAATCTGAAACGGGGGTCGGGAAGGTCCTCCAAAACGCGACTGCTCACGAGGCTGAAAACTAGGTCGCTGGGACTGAGAAAAAGGCTGCTGTCGCTGAGAAGAACCACCAACGGAACCCTGCTGCGACTGACCAGTAGACCGCCCTCCAATCGAAGGACACGCTCTAGCAAAATGTCCCGGCTGACCACAAAGATGGCAGAGTCCTCGAACTCCTCGACACTGCGAAGTCTCATGCCTCCCTCCGCACTGACTACAAAATCCGCCTCCAGAACCGCTACCAGAATCACTGCCAGAACCAGAGCTCACTGATCCAGAAGAACTCGAATGGCCCTTCTTCTTGAATTGCTTCCCTCGAGGTCGGAACTGCTGGCGACTCGACTGCTGTGACCCCTGAGGAGACTGATACGACTGCGACACCGCCTGCACTGGCTGAGAAGCACGTCTATACGTCTGATGTATCGGAGCCTCAGGATCCATCAAACTCTCCTCGATATCAACCGCATTGTTCACAGCTTCCATAAAGGTCGCCGGGGACCCAGACAGCACCATCCGATAAAGATCAGGTCTCAAGCCCTTCAAGAACTTGTTCCTCTTCGTTCGCTCTTGGCTCGCCACAGCTGGCATGTACACTAGAAGCGCAGAAAACCGCCTCGCATACTCGGCCACACGCATATCACCCTGCTTCAAATTATCAAACTCACGCTCCCGGCTAGCGAAGTAGGACTCCAGGGTGTATTCCTGTCGAAAAGCCTCACAGAAACCATCCCAGGTAAGCACCGTCCCACTATATCGAAGCATCCTAGAAGTACCCCTCCACCAGCACTGTGCATCATCTCGCAGCTGCAGCACTGCCAACTTCAGTCTCTTTTCCGGAGCGTACTCCAAGGTATCAAATAACTCCTCCATCTGAACGAGCCACGCCTCGGCCCTAGCACCACCCTCAGTACCGACAAACGTCGGTGGGTTCGTCCGCTGAAATCGGGATAAGACCAACTCCATCCCACTTATCTACCTAGTGACGTCCTCAACCTGAGCGTCGTCATCACTACCTGCTCTAGACCCCTCCATGGAACGTCTAGTCCTCCTACCTCCTTCTCATCTCGGCGGCATCTAAACAAGCCTAGAGGTAAGATCTCACAGCAGATAAAATAACAAGACAGATAATAGATCACATAAGTCACAGAGGCAATCAAAATCAAATCAAAACTCTGTGCCTAGACTCGAGTGTGATCAAAAGAAATCGAGCTTATCCCAGTTTAAGCTCTGATACCAAAAATGTCAGGCCCCGTGCTAATTACTGACAATTAACACATAATAAGCGCATAAACACGGAAGCTTAAAATCAGGGCTTAAAAATTTTTGTTTTCGAAATGAAATGGGCCTGAACTCAATTCATACAATCAAAATATCGATAATTAAAATATGAGTTGACTCAAACCCAAACACAACAGGTAACAACATAAATATCAATCAAATACAGATCCCCAATACATGATAACACGGGGCATCCCTTGGCTCAATACATATCATATATATAGACTGGGACTCAGGGACGTGGGGATCGACCAGCTGAACTTCCACTCTGTCCAGCTTGGTTACCTGAAGTTCCTGCAAATGGGCAACGCAGACCCAAACAAGACAAAAGCAGAAAACAAGTACGAGATCAAGCCTCTGTACGAAGAGCTATCAAAGCAGATAAACATGCAACATGCTATAAAACAATGCTATGAATGCATGAGGCTGTCAAAGGAAATCAGTCAGCT